>JAVQIZ010203486.1:0-30728 GCA_036023535.2 Galaxias brevipinnis
ATGCTGAGGAAGAGAGTCAACTTTATTTTCAAACAAAAACCAACTTTATTTTTCTTGTGCCTATGGGTCTTCCACTCAAATCCTTAACTGCCGTTAGAGCCTCCTGGCGGGAGTCAAAAACCACCGTTGCAGAGCCTTTTGGAACTCCATTCTTGTCATACTGAAGAGAGACAGATCCTGGAATTACACGGTATCCATAGCAAAAGTCATAGATTTCATCCATTCTAATTTGCGGTGGGAGGTTAACCAGTTTAAGGCAGGTGGGTCCATCGAACTGCTGGGCAGAATTTTCAAAGCCTCTATGTACCGAACTAGTGTCTCGATCTTGTTGACCATAAGGGCCCCCTGTGTAGGAATCCACAGTGTAAGTATCAAGACTGCTGCTTCCTTGGATGTGTACCTGCAGGTCATTTTGAGAGATATTACCCCCAGGTGAGTCCCTAAAATTAGAGTACTCAACATTAGAACGATACTGAGATGCTTCACCGGTCCAGGTAGAGTACATCTCGGGACTTCTCTCCCTTGGCATCTGCCCCTTTACCAAAGGGGCCGCTACACCAAACTCTTGCATCTGAAAGCGTGAAATGCATTTTAGCATCACCTCTGATCCAAGAAACCGTTGCCCATTTAGAGACTGTGCACTCATAGCCTCTTCCTCTGACCGAAAGACCACCAAAGCTTCTCCAAGCCCAGCACCGTTGTCATCACGCAGCAAGACCACAGTGTCCTCAGAAATATTAAAACCATGGAAGAAGTCCATGATTTCCACTTTGCGCACATCAAATGGCATGTTGCGCACATATAGACACACCTTGTCAGATGCATATGGGTCACTTTGCAGTCGGGAAGACCTCTCCTGAGATTTATCGGACCTATCCGGCTGTCCTTCCTTCATGCTACTGGATTCCAGAATAGAGATCATTTTTTCTCTTGAGATAGGAGAGATATAAACACATCTGTTGAAGAGTTCCTCCTTATGACGAGTTAAGGCAGCGCAGTAGTCTCTCAGACTTCTGAACAGCACAAACACGGATCTTGTCCGTCTTCCATCACTGTCAAGTAAATACAGAATCTGGTCATCCTGAAGTCTTGCTGGACTAAAGAACTTCAGTATGTTTTTCTTGTCCACTGAATAAGAGAGATTTTCCAACAAGACGCAGAACTCCTCGTTAGACGGAGATGCTGATCTTGTCCTGTGGCCCAAAGGTGAACGTGACCTAGCTGAATTTGGAATGTTTCTGTGTGTGTGAGCTGGAGGCATACCACTCCTGGACTCCACATTTATAGACTCACCCCCACCTGACTCAAGCCAGATTTTTTTTGTGGCTGCATAAATTTCAACAAATCTTGTCCCAATGTATTCCAGATCTCTCTTCTGGCCTTCCCTTGCATCCAGTATTGATCTAAACTTTACAACTGCTTTTCCATTATTTTGACCACGCTCATTTTTCAGAAGGACTACACCATCAACCGGTATACCTTGAAAGAAGTGCTTCACCTCCTCCTCAGTCACAGAAAAAGGCAAACCAGTCAGGGACAAGTAAGCATCTTCAGCACTGGCTAGTTTAGCCTTCCTGTTTTGACTATTTCTCTCAAGCCAAGACAGACGTGATCTGTGGGCTGATTCAGGGTCTTCCGATCTTGTGTCGGCTGGAAGATTCTTCACATGAGAAGGGGGTGCTGCATTAATTTCACGTCTTCTTAAATCCTCTTTACGGGGCCTCTTTTGATTCAGTTCGGCAATTTTAGAACTGGACTCAAGAACACTTTGCATTTCTGACTTGCTACTCAATAGCAATCTAACTGGAGAGCCCTTTATGCACCCTTCTGAGCGGGTCATTGCCCTTCTAGCATCTTCATCAGAAGCAAAGATTATGAAAGCCTCATCCATCTCCCCACCAACAATATGCACCCCACCATCAGGAATTTTGAGGCCAGTGAAGAAATTCCGAATGTCCTCAGAACCTGCTGTGATTATGAGCCCCTGTAAACGGATGACCACAGCCATGTCAACCACAAACAACAGCACCTGTAGACAGAGGGGTACAGAACAACATTATTGCCAAAAGGCGAACTGAACCTAAAAATCCAGAAATTGCAACATAACACAAAAGAGCCTGATAAAGAGTAGGTTATATTAAAACGTGCTAAACTGGGAGCACAATTGAAATCCATCAAGGCCACAAAAGAAATCTCCAACAAACTAGGATACTGAATAGCCTGTTACGTGACAACAACCACAAGCCTAAATTATCATCATCTACGATCTATTTGAGACCAATTCCCAAATATTGGTCAGGGCTTCAACACTCCAGCAATTCTAACCAATACAAAATTCGGTACATTCACAATTGGTTACCATGCAAGTCTAATTTCCATCATGTTCATGTCATAAAATGCTGTTGTTGTTATACTTTATGGAAATTAACAATGTGCAATATGCAGATCAGCTACATAATACTACACTATATGCTTAAAACGTTGCACGACAATAGCCAACCTAGCTGAAAGCTATTTAATAAAAAAAAAAACATGATTTCAGTAAAAACTAAAGAACAACATACTAACGCTTACCCTAGATTCCAGAGAAAAGCTAATATAATTTGAAATGTCACAACTAACAAGCAATATATCCAAAACACCATTCAATTAGCCCTGGCCACCAAGGCATCACCAGAAGTCATAGTGTTTGGCACCACAGTGCAGAAAACACAATAACAATGTGCATTAACACAAAATATTAAGCCTGTCCTTGTCATGTAAACCATTTCCAGATAGGCAATTTCAGCTATATATTACCCAAAAAAAACCTTCTGACTTACTGTCAAAGCCAAGGTTACACACAATCAAAGACAACTCATCTTTGGTAGCACAGTCATTCCATATTGACAGTTGACGGACATGAAGTCACAAGATAGCGTTCAGAAATGCTTTATGGCAGACAAGTAATCCCCTTTAATCTGTGTCAGGGTGCTCAGAAGATACACAGTTCAGTGGTTTAATTCAGTAATTCAATGCCAACTCAACCAACAATGACACAAATTAACTAAAACAAATTCTTCACCCTTGATCTACACACTGTAGACCTTTGATCTTCACCAACTTATCAATAAAGGCAGTGACGCACAACATGGACTAAAATGAGCATTACCACCTCCATCTCTCAATGTAAATTCAGATCCAGATCCATTAAAAATGTCATTTGTGAGACAAAGGTGATTTGTTGTTACTCACAACAAAAATACTCACAAAGACAAGACTATTGAATCAGTTAGTGTTTGTTTGAAATTATGGAGATGTGAAGGTTACGTATAAAGAAATTGCATGAAATGCAGAATATTGCTATTTAATTGTAACAGTGGTTTTGGGACTTGCTGTCATTAGCCTGGCTTAGGCTGCTTGGATGAAAAGGCAAACAGCTAAAGTTGTCCAAAAACACTTCTCCTGAGACCGTCTGACATTCGCAAGATTTTTGCACAAATGTAGAAGTGCTGGAACAGCCCCAAGGTACTACAGAAATCTTAAGACAGAAGTATTGACGAGCAAGGTGGAAGCGCACATGATGTAAAACCGGCCAAGACTTACAGTTGACCACATGTTGAACAAAAATACATTCTAAACCTTTCGACTTCCTTAAAGTAGGCGTCACGTCTACATTCTAGATTTGCTGGAACGACACCACTGTAAAAATCTAGGATTTTCAAAGGCCCACAACCCAAATAAAAAAACTAGAGGCCACTGTATTTTATTCCTTAATTTCCAAATTGTAAGGTTTGTTTTGGGAGCCCCGCACCAGACAGTTGCTTATTACTAGAATTCAAGTATAAGTATCCATTTTGTCCAGACGAAAAATCTGTCTCTCCCACCGAGTCCCAGTTAGTTAAGTGCTACAACCTTGCGTCCCGCATTCGCTAGGCCTACGCCTTTCTCATTATACGTTAACCAACCACAGCTAACGTTACAAACTTACATGCCAATATCACAATAAATAACAGTAAACCGCATACACATTGAACAAAAATTCAGAACCGAAAACATTGACCATGCCCATGAACCATCGGTAACGCATTGTTGTTCTTGTGGTTGCCAATTTCAGATAGCTAACGTTTGTTTTCTACACCTAACAAATAGCACTAGCTAGTGAGCTAGCTACTACCGGCCAATCTTATCCTTTAACGTTAACTTAGTACGCACTGTTAAATTATAACAAATAGTAGTCCCGCTATATCAGACCTTAAAAACTTACACAAATTGCTTTCAAAAATACGAAAAAAATGTTTTCCTATCACTGAAAAAAACTTAGCTGGGTGGCATTGGCAAATACAACGCATTTGGAAATTGTTGATGTCACATCCGCCCTTTCTGACAGATCACACCACTCTAAGAACGTATTATCAGTGGTGCGCTGACTAAAGGCAGGTAACAAAATATATATTTGCAATATTTACAATAGAGTAAATTCAACCAAAGCGCAAATGGCTATTCGTCTCCCATGTCTTTCAATATAACTTTTAATTGTTCAACTGAAACAAACTGCTCTATTTTCAATTCATTTCAATTCATTTTCAATTCAATTCAGCATGTTGAACCATTGATTTGGTGCAAAAAATTACAAAAGATAGTTTCCCAAGTTCTTTATTAATGAGTAAATTAATTAGTAAAATTAACCATTTGGCTTTCGAGACTGTGAGTGTTGTGACCGTGTCATAAGACCAATGCATGTGTGTTTTAACAGGGATTAAGGCAAAAGGGAAACCTGCCTAGCAATTCCTTAGTAACAAAAAGAAACACGTATGCCCCACAAGGCATTAAGACTTTTTCCATGAAGAAAAGTCTGGCTGGCAGTTTTCCTCTCTCAGTACTAAGCCTAACAACATATGGAGAAATGGTAATTGATGATTACTGCATGTCATACTCCTGTAAGACAGCTGAGCAAGACTCCAGAGATTGTGTAAAATCCATCTCCTCAACACCATAGCGTTTATACCAATGAAGGTATGCCCTTGCTTGTAGCATTTCTTTGGAACGCTTGATGACATGGTCCAGCAGGCTGGAGACACTACTGTGATTGGAGCACACCGTAAGGAGCCTTGAAGAAATTGAGTCTCCTAATTTGTTTAAGGGGTCTGAAATGATTATAATACATTAAAAAATTAACATATGATCCACAGTACACAAATTCTTCCACCTTCTGTATCTTTATTAATGTGTTTAAAGATGAATTGCTTACCTGTCCAGTGGTCTACAGGAAAAGGATTCCAAGAGACACAGTTATGCCCCTTTGTCAATTTTTCAATGGCACTGGAATTGTGGAAAGAGCTATCCTTGTTTCCTCTTGCAACAGCCAACACTGCCCGGCTCGTATACTGAATAAATAAAATTTAAAAAAGTCAAACTTGATATAAAATGTTTTAGACAAGGACATCAAAATATTTTTTTCCAGTATTTTAGCAAATATTGTTGCGTACATATATTTCTGAATAATCACAAAAGCATACATATTTGCCAGTAGACGAGCGTTGCGGGACTGTTTGGAGTGTTGAGCTCGCCAGGAAGTCCCAATCTTTATTCTCTCTAAATTCAGAATCAGAATCAAGTTTATTGCCAAGGAATTTATTTGGTGTCATGGAGTACTATAGGAAAAAATACCAAGACCAAAAAAGTATTTATATATATATATCGTGAGAAAAATCATATAAACTCTCACACCTGAAACAAGCCTGGGTAGTATATAAAAGTTTTGCAGCAGGTGAAGGACACACCGATCTCATCAGTTCCCAGGTCTCCATGCCTAAACTTAAGCCACTGAGAACACAAAAACAATCTGTAATTTGTACAAAAAAAACTATGGTAATACTAAATTAGCACATAATACGAAATAATTTAAACTGCTGTTAAAGTCAATCTCAATATCCATTAATCTTCCTGTATGTGTTGGTACCTGCCCGTGGTAAGGCTGTGCACAGGCAACAGAAGTCCAGCGACGCATGAGGCAATGTATGTATTCATGGCTGAGAGAGACCCTGCAGCAGGCATAGTGCATGGAGGTAATGTGCCCATCTGCATCCTTTGCACAGCCTGAGTGTGGGTTAAGGCCTTGTCATTACAAAAGAGAAGTATTCCATCAGCAGACCTGCAGAAAAAAGCCGAACAAACACTAAAGTATTATGTGGCGTAAAAATATAGTTTAAATGTTTAAAGTCAGTTGATTTTTTGTAGCTTTTAAAACCTGTTCAGTGTGGCTAGACTCAGCAGACAGTTGTAGCTTTGAAGGGGACTCTCTCCAGTCTGGTGTGGAGCTACAGACACAGTCAAAATGTGACCAGTTGGGAATGTCTCACGGATTTCTTCACACAACTTTGATCCCAGCCCTAGGCCAATTAACAAGACACATCTAATGGCGCCACACAGATAATTTAAAGCTATTTTGAAATGTGCATGCCTTCATATCACAAACATACTTACCAGACCCTGTTCCCCCACTTAGACTATGAAGTAGTAAAACTCCACCAAAGTAGTCTACCTTCTCAACCATCCTGCGGACAGCCTCCATTGTTTGTAGTAGTAAGGAGTTGTTATTATGACCCCTAGACCCATTATAACCTACAGTCATGTGGATATTATAAATTAGAGAACACAAAATGAAACAGAATTTCCCCACGTTATCTGTAACTACAATGTACAAAATATATTTTGGTACTAACCATATGCCCAGTTATTCCCTCTTCCGCCCTGTGCCAGAACTATGCTGGAGTCTAAAAGCCTTCTGATGAAAGGACAGAGCACAAATTCATTTTTACAGATAAATTCATGAAGGAACCAAAGCACCCAAATAAATAATGGGACAACAAAGACTAATTACCTGTTTTTTACAAACTGCTGAGCACCCCAAAGAACTTTTGGCTCACTGTCCACAAACACTGCTGGCAAGGTTCCATCTTTACAGCTAAATGGGCTCCTGTCAGGTTAGGAGTTTGATATGTAATTAAGCAATTATAAATCCAACAGAATAATGAAGTTTAACAAACTATATTCCGTACCTTTCTGTATCACTATGCACAGGATATTTAGTCAATAATTTCCACCACTCCAGGCCCATCTGGTTTCCACACTGGCCCACTTGTACCACAACTGTAGACATGGTCCTCACATCTTCAGTAGGCCTATAGCTTGACTTCAACAGGCTTATTGAACACCAGTTGCAGACGAATAAACAGAAAAGCAAACTATAATCATGTGACCGCTATTTCAATCTAAAGCAGGACTACAACAATTATGCTGGCATAACCATTCAACGATTAATAAAGTGATACAAAATGTTCACCCGATCCTTACCGTTGCCAACAGCTGCTAAAACGACATTAACACTCAGATCCCGTATGTGACTGACTGGATGATGATACCAGAGAAGGAATTTCTCTGATGATACTCAATGTGACCGCGGTCCAGTCCAGCGTTCGCGCCAGCTGCGCCTTCCAGGTCATGCGCCTTGAAACGCAACGCGGGTTGCGAAGGAGGGGGAGTTGTCGCTCAGGGGTCTAGTGAAAATGACAACAAGCTTGTGCAACCCGGCCTAATGATTTGGAATACAAATACAACGTACATATCAACTTGGCTAATTGCTAATTAATTAATTTGAGGCTAACGTCAACATTCGTCCAGAAAGCAGCACACCAGCGCGAGCGAGACTAGTAAGACAATTTCTTAGAACCCCCCTCAGCCCTGTATGGATTCGACGCTATGCTGGGCATTTTCCTACATTTAACGTTAAATAAAGAGTTGATTGTTTTCGAAGATGGGGGAGCCTTATGACACAACGCTCTCAGTAAAGTAAGTATGTTATTAGCTCAGTAGGCAATATTTTGTAAATAAACTAGTAAATCCTACAGCAAATAGCAACGACAAAACATCAGCTATTGGCGCTAGCTAGCAAGTTGCTAACGTTAGCTAGCTTTAAAGCCGGGTGGCCAACCTTGCGTTACTAACGTTAATGGCTGCTAGCTAACATTAGCTGGCTAAAGGAAACCGTTCGTACAAACTGTGGGGTGTCTGAACTTCCCAGAAAGTCACCATTTAAACATACCCTACCAGTCAAAACCAACCTAATTTTGCAAGTGTAGCTGACGTTAACGACGTTACTTTTTTTTTTTAAAGAAAGGCCTACGCTAGGTGGCCAACTAACGTGAGGTATCGTTAACTTAGCTAGTAGTAACGCTAGCAATTGCCTGAATTGGTGGCAAGCTAGCATCTACTAGGCCATCGCTTTTAAAGGTGTATGCCTAACGCTGTTAACGTTAATAGGCATGTGTTCCGTGGTTAACATTTTATAGGGACAATTAAAATGCCTCACTATGTCTAATTATGATACTAGACCATACACGATCAAATGTATGTAATGCCGTACGTTGTTGACTTAGTGGATGGTAGGGTGTTTGCGAAGTCATAAGTCAGATAACCAACGCAACGGTGGTTAGGGACATATAACGCCAGGATCGCCTAATTTAAAAGGCCTTTATTTTCTGTCTCGTTTGGGTTGGTCCTCCCCTAACTGACCATGAAGCCCTTGCTCAACGAGATGGCACATTTTTGCCTGCTCTCCGTCACTTTAACCTGTCCAACTGTTAAAGCCTTTAATATAGGATCCACATGTCGTTATTATAGCTAATTATAACACTCATGCCTGGTAAGCAAATATTTGAAGAGTGTGTAGTGAGCCCCTTTTGTTCTTACGTCAGGCAGGTCGTTGGCAGTATCCTAAATATTGAAGAGCTACGTTTAGATGCAAGTTGGCTAACGTTAGGTAGGTTGTGTGTGGTCAGTGTGATGTCAACGTTAGTTAACTAATGGACTCACTAGGTGACATTATTATAGCATTAACCTAATTAATTGATTTGTGTCCAGTTACGTACTTTACCTTATGTTGTTTTAAAAAAAGAAGACAATAATAATACAACCACAAGAAAAAGACAGATTTATGTGGAAGTGCAATGGATTCATCTATCTCATTGAAACAATGCCCAGACCCAAGTCAAAATCGGCAGCTCCACAGAATTGTGTGCAGCTGTTGCAAATAAAGAAATAAGTATTTAGATTATAACACAATATGTACCTCTTTTAGTATGGGAAGAGTATGTCACAAGGCGTTCCTTGCTCTGCTTACAGTGTAATTGAATGAGCATGTCATTTTTTATTTTTCTGACAGGTGTGACATCACTTTGGAGGGCTCAAATCTATAAACCAGACTTTTTTTGTGGCCAGGCTACCAGCCTCGGAATCGCTGCTCAATGGATACCTTTGTGAAGTCCGAGCTCAGGTATGCTCACTCATACACAACACATTGTTTTTAATGTAATAGTATGGGTGTTCTGGGTTGGCTACATTTGGATGCAGATATTTAGTTCCATACCACATCGTTCTCCGAAGCATTGATGTATCATACAAGTGAGACTTCCTTCTTAAAATGGTGTGAGCTGACTGGATACATATGGTGCTTACTTGGTTCTTTCACTTTTATAGGGTTTGTTTGTTAGATGATATAAAGGGCAGGAGGATGAAAATGTGAACAAAGAACACAAAATGTATTTGTAATTGACAAAGCTCCTCTGATGTCATTTAGTATCAGTGTGTGGCTTTTGAAGGTCACTTTAAAGACAGGGAAAAGATTGAATCCTAGAGGAATAAGTGACCCAGTTGCCTAGCACCAGCATTACATTCCAAGGAAGACTGCTTTTATAGGCCCAATAACGTAAGAGTAGATCTGCTGTGGAACCTAGACTAAATCATGTTTGTTATAGGCTGTTGTTGGCCTCTTATAAGTCTCTTAAGTCATTTATTCTTGTAGCACAGACAGTTTCTTTTTAGGAATATGTAACAGGTTATAAGGGAAAGTGTGTCAAATTGTTCATTATGTTAATACGCACTAACGGCGTTTACTGTGTTATGTTATTTGTAAAAATCTACTTTTTTTTAATCTCTCCTTTTCTATGCCCTATTCTATGCACAACCAAAGAGAGGAGGGTGGTACCACATCGGTAAGTGTTGGTGACAAATGGCTCACATACAGTGTACACGCTTTTTGGACCCTGAATAAATTACTTGGATGCTTTTTTTTAAATCAACCTCATCACTGGTGTTCTAATTCAAGTCTGATTTAAGCATGTAAAATATCTGAACACTTTAATTCCAAGACCAGGATTCGTAAACATCTGGTCACACTCAAATTAATTGGTAGCCCTCAATAAAACATTTCTCTGAAAGCTAAACATATATTTTTCACTTTCTTTGAATAAGAAGTGTTTACTTGACAAGTTGGCAATGTTTACAAAAAAGTTTTTGTTGATTAATAATGTTTGCTTCTATTCATGGGTACTATTTGTTTCCTATCGTATAAACTGAAAATGTTTAGTAAATTAGCGTATTTTCTCTCAGTGTAGTGTACCATTTATTTTCCTTTCGTATGCAGGTCAAGATTGAGGGCCTCTCCAAAGCAGCTATACTGAAAGGTCTGTCTCCAAGGGTTATGCTTTCCAATCGTCTCTTACCTAAAGGAACCAAGATGAAGGTGAACCTAGAGGAACAGGGTCGTCAGAAAGTGTCCTTCAGCTTGTTTCAGACAAAGAAACCACTGCCAAGCTTGTTCCTGGCCCCTCCCAGCCCTGAAAAGTCTATTGGTGAACTTCCTTCTGCAACCGTGGTGTCTCAAGACAAAGCAGGGCTGCAAACAGAAACAAATTTTGAGCACATGCAGACACTTTCGATGCCCGTACCAGTATCAGAGAACTTAGCAGCTCAGATGCCAGTGCCCTCAGTCACTAAACCTAAAGTGGACTTGGGAAAGATGCACTTCAAGAAGCAGATTCTCAGTGTCTCTGTTATGGAAGAAAAACCTTCATGTAGTATCAAGTTACTGGACACGTCCTCTTCTGAACAGGTTTTAACAAACTCCACTGAAAAACATGTGACTGAGTTCCCTTCACCCCAGCCACAGCATCATTTTGAGAATATTGTCAACAATGTGTCCTCTGAGTGTTCTCCTGTAAAAGTGTGTGAGGCAGGACTTGAAGTCAAGGACTCAATGAAAAGTGTTGACACTTTCAGTACCACAGGGCAAGATGACACCATAGACCGTAGTACTGAAGAAAATAGGAAAAGAGCTCAATCGGATAGTACACTTCCTGGATCAGAATCTGATGGTGATTCAGTCCAAACGTCTTCCAGCCGCAAGTCAGGTGAACCCAAAAATGCATCTAAATCAGAAAGTAAAAGCAAGGAGGCAAAAGCAACTTCTTCACAGTCAAAACCCGAGGAAAAGGAAAAGAGCTCCAGTGTGAAGTCAGAAAATCGTGAAAGGTCTGCTAGCTACTCGAAATCTGACCGAGATGTTCAACGCATGTCCTCACGGTCATCTCGTTCAGACAAAGATCGTAAAAGGACAAGGAGCCGTTCTCGGTCCAGATCGAGAGGGCCACGCACAAGGTCATCCCATTCGAGATCGGAAAGATCCAGAGGCGAGAGGTCACGATCAGATAGATCGCACTATCATGATTCTGAGCGCAGGTCGCATAGGAGCTCTCCACACAGAGAAAAGAGAGGCTCTCGAATGGACAGTAGGGCCCGCGACAGCTCTGATTCTGAAGATGATCACAGAAGGAATCGGACCAGAACTAGTGACTCCAGTAGATCATCCACCCATTCAAGCTCACTAAGAGACTCAAAATCATCTACTCATTTAAAGCCTGAGGTGTCTGCAACAGATAAAAGAACACAATCTTCTAAGTCTGTCAGGGATTCAAAGAAAACGTCAGACTCAGATTTGCACCGAAAGGGCTCTCCTGAACCAGAATCTAATCACAGAAAATGTAGCGGTCATTACAAATTGGAAACCAATGTAAAATCCAGTCGTTCAAGCCCACGCACTCCGTCCGTAACTTCTGAGAGAAGACATCAGAAAAGTAGCTCTAGTGACTCTGAGGTTGATCATAAAGAAATAATGCATGGTTCTGATAGGTCGTCTGGGTCTGAGGGGACCAGTAATATACCCAGTAATGACACCAATAGATCACCTTGTAAACCCTCTACAAAAAAAAGTGAAATTGATCGACAATCAAAAGATATATTTTACAGTCCTGAGGAACAAAAACGTTTAGGCCATCTGGAATCCTTGCCTCAGAAAAAAGAGAATGAATCCTTGTCTCAGAATAAAGAGAAGGAAAAGTCTGATTCTGATGGGTGTCAACAGGGTGAACAAAGCATCAAGGATGCAAAAAATAATAGCATTTTATCCATGGATCAAAGGTTGCAAGAAACACATGCAGACTGTAGTCCAGGTCTACAAAGTTCACTTGAGAATGCAACTTCAAATAACACATCAGGTAAAATGAATGCTGTGTCATTAATTGCTGCAGCAGATTTACCCGTTAAAGACAGTTTCCAGCAGAACTCTAATCCACAGAACATTCTTGTTCTTAACAAAACTGTGACCATTAATTTAAAACCTTGCACAATCTTGCCTATGAAAGTAAGTTCTTTGTATGTTCAGCCTCAACAAGAACTAATGACTTCAATTGGACAGCAAACCCCAGATTTAACAAAGAATAAAAGCAATGCAAAAAAATCTCGGTGGGATATTGTGGGTCATGACACCTCTGACAGTGATAACCCACCAAAACTGCCCTGCTCCGATAATAAGACAGCTGTTAAAAGAGTGATCTCTGTTAAGGAAATAGAAATCTCCAAGGAGGCCAGCAAACAAGGTTCATCTGAAATAAAAAGCGATTTTCAAGTGGCTCAGAAACATTCCAAAATGGTAAATCAAGATGAGATTACTAATAAAGAACCTATTCCATTGGCGTTATCCTCTCAGAAAGACATTTTACTCTCTGATCAGTGTGGGGGATCTCAAGTAAGCCCTTGTGGAGCCAACAATGACCACATGTCCTTTCAACTCCCCGTAAATAAAAATATGGATGAGTCATTGCATATGAATCATACCTCACTTGTTGATAAAGCTAGAATGCAAAGTTGGAATGGTGATGGAGAAGAAGAAAAGTCTAGTGAGAGTTCTCACGATGCCAATCAGGCCAAGAGTAAATCACTGAGTCAGGATGGAGTAGGTCAGAGTGAGGGCAGCGACACAGACGACTCAGAGTATGACTCTGATTGTGATGCGGCTTTTAAACGGTTGCACTCTGTAGTGGTTGTGCCAAAGAGTTCGTCCCGCACACTGGACACCCGAGACACTGCAGCCTCTTCGTGTAGTCCAATTAATATCTCCACGCAGAAACGGGATAATGCTGCTGACCTAAAAACAAATAAAGATACCCTAAATAAAACCAGCCTTCAGCATAGACACCGAAGTAGTCAAAATGCATGTGAGAGCATGAAAGGCAGCAGTGGTTCTAGTACCCATGAGAATACCCTGAGATATGACGCTATGTTGTATCAATCCCAGAGCAACATGATTGACAGCACCAGTCAGTTGGAGGGCTCAAGTTCTTTCAGTGTTGTGCCCTCTAAGGATTCTTATAACGGTGCCCACAACAGACCAAAGAATAGTGCAACAGTGAGCCAGGTTCTGGCCCATAGGCATGAACACTCCATGCAGTATGACCCAGGGCAACAGCAGCAGTCTTACATACTTGGCAGAGATGATAGGGTGCCCTCTCACTACCAACATGGTGATTTCTCTGCAGCTGATGACATCAGTAGACAGGAGGGAGTCAGTCTAGGAAGGGACTTTACTCAGTCAGAGCAGCCCAGCAGCACATACCAGCAGCCTGATAGTAGTTATGGGCCACAGCTACTAAACCCTCAACTGATAGGAGTTTCCCCCCTGGGACTGGACTACAGGCAAAACCATGCCACCTGGATGCAACAACCCACTGACATGGAGAGAAATCGACATGCTTACCTACAGCTGACTCCGCATTATCAAGATGCCGCAGGTCAAGTACACCCAGACTCTCTGACTAATGACCATGAGGACGAAAGTGGAGGTAAAACCGTAGGTCTGGGTAAAGCCATTCCAGAACACCATGGCCCCCACCTTCTAGGCTCTTCAACTTTTGTACAAGCCCATGAAATAAGCAGCAACTGTCGGGGCTCGGCCACAGAGAGCGCCACCATCCCGGAACCCCCCAGAGACGACAGCCTGAGGTCCCACAGAAGCAGGGGCCCCCCCAAAAAGAGGAGGCCAGAGATAGAGTCCGATTCTGACAATGAGGCAGAACCTGGGCCTCTTGGCAAAAGAGAGCGTCAGTCTGAAAGTGAAGTCCTGAAGGCAACACCTTATGTAGCTGAGGTGCAACGGCCATCGCTGAGTCTGCTGGAGTTCCAGGATTCTAATAAATGGAGAGAACTTTCCAGGCTTAAAAAGATGCCCCCTTACTTTGACTTGATCGAGGAGAACATGTATCTGACAGAAAGGTAAGATTTTAATCAACTTTTGTGCATTAGACTAGTATTTATTTATGTCTGTATCACTAGCATACACATGGAATTGAATTGAACAGTAATTACAAATACATCTGCGTTTTAATTATTCATAATACATTTTGTTTTTAACAGAAAGAAGAACAAATCTCATCGAGATATCAAGCGTATGCAGTGTGAGTGCTCAATGCTCTCAAGGGAGGAACGGTCTCGTGGAGTAATGGCTTGCGGAGAGGACTGCCTTAACCGATTGCTAATGATCGAATGGTCAGTCATTCACTTACCAGTATTTCCTGATAAAAATAACGTTCTTGTCAACTTGGTATAGCCTTTGAGACTTGTGTACATGTGGTAGTTGTGGGCATTAAAATAATTCAAAAATGGGTTCTTTTGCAGCTCATCGCGGTGCCTGAATGGATCATACTGCTCAAACCGACGCTTCCAAAGGAAACAGCATGCCGACTTTGAAGTCATTCTAACTGAAGATAAAGGCTGGGGCCTGCGGGCAGCTAAAGACTTGACTCCGTGAGAATATTTGTGTTACTTACTTTACTGTAAAGTATGTCTAAAAATGATTGGTATATAGAAAATACCAATTCTGTGGTTCAGAAATCCAATTGTCCTTTTCTTAAACTACATTCCAGAAACACCTTTGTTCTGGAATACTGTGGTGAAGTCTTGGACCACAAGGAGTTTAAGACGCGAGTGAAAGATTATGCCCGCATGAAGAACATCCACTACTATTTCATGGCTTTAAAAAATAATGAGGTGAGTGTGGAACGTCAAAATTTGCCTTAACACCGTCGTGAAGTATCTGTGTATTGTGTATGTGTGTTGTTCTTGCACCTTTATTTGACCATCGGTGTGGGTTACTCTCCATTCTCTTCCCAGATCATTGATGCAACTCTAAAGGGGAATTGTTCCCGCTTCATGAACCACAGTTGTGAGCCCAACTGTGAAACCCAAAAGGTATTTACATTTTAGTCTGACATTAGGCACCATAAATAAACGGAATGTCATCCTCCGCTTTCACCTCTGTGTTTATGATGACCTGGCTTCATTGATCAGTGGATGGTTGATGTAATGTTATTAAACGTGATCCATTTTTTATATGTTTCCTTTCAGTGGACTGTGAACGGACAACTCAGAGTTGGGTTCTTTACAACAAAGCTGGTCACAGCCGGAACAGAACTGACATTCGACTACCAGTTCCAAAGATACGGGTCAGTTATATCACTGTAGTCTTTGTATTGATTACCAATTTGTGCCCATCTTTCTCTATATGTGTAGAGCACTGTCCCTCCCTGGTAAGTAAGCCATTTTTCTATGTCCATCCACCAGGAAAGAGGCCCAGAAGTGCTTCTGTGGGGCGCCGAGCTGCAGGGGCTTCCTGGGCGGGGAGAATAGGGTCAGTGTTCGAGCAGCTGGAGGGAAGATGAAGAAAGAGCGCTCTCGAAAGAAGGACACAGTGAGCGCACTGACCACGGTGAGTTTTCTGGTCAAGTCTGGGACAGAGAGGTCAATCCAAACATCCATGGGTTTGGAGAGGGGCTCTGTCACTACCACTACTTTCAATAACACCTTCAGGCATAACTGGGTCAGATTTGCACACGCTTCAGGATAATTGCTCTGAGAGCTCTAGTGACTTTAGCCATCCATAAATAACACGTCCGAAGTACAAAGGCCTAGCTATTTTTGGCTGACCTCTAGTACAATCAGCTTTTGTCTCTTTGACGGGTGCGGTTAATCATATTTTTGCACCTGCATAACTAGCAAAACAATGTGCTATTTACCCAGTTATTGAGCGTATGGGGAACATGTAAAATAACAGTCGTTAGGGAAGCTGTGGATGTTGGTAGTCAGGCTGATTACTTACTGATTTTCCTTTTAGGTGGATGAGGAACTAGAGGCCCTTTTGGAGAATGGAGAGGGCCTGTATGATGAGAAGGAAGTGGTTTCTCTGTGTAGACTGATGGTCAGAATGGAGACCATGGAGCAGAAACTTACCTGTCTAAAACTCATTCAAGTAAGCAGGCTCAACCTGGAAGTGTAACTTTAAGGTGTGTATTAATTATCATTTGTCAAAATAATCATATTGTGTCACTGTACAGGATACCCAGAATCCATCCTGCCTGAAACAGTTCCTGGACCATCATGGCCTCTCGTTACTGTGGATCTTCATGGTTGAGCTCTCGGAGGCTAAAGGCAACAGTTCCAACCACATCAAACTACAGTTTGAGGTAACGTTTGTAGTTGAAGCGTGCAAGTCCTGCATAATGTCTGTGTTAGCAGTGCAAGAGTAAAATTGCGTGATCAAACAACAAAAACAAGGGTCATTTGTTGCCAAAACCCATCCTGAGTTTAGTTTATTCAGAACCATTTGTTCTTTTTCCCAGATTATGAAGACTCTTTCTGTGCTGCCCATCGCCACTAAAAACATGCTAGAGGAGAGCCGAGTCCTGACCTTCATTCAAAGGTGGGCCCAAACTCACGCACTCCCGCAACCTCCAGAGATGGATGGCTATTCCAGTGAGAACACGTCCCGTGCTCAGACGCCCCTCAACACGCCCGATGGCTCTTCAACCAAAATGGGACCAGAGCTCGACGGTGACACCCCTAAGCGTGCCGCGTATCGGCGCCTCAAGATCATCAGTGAAAACAGCCTCGACAGCGCACTGTCCGATGGCAGCAAAGCCTCCGACGGCAAGGAGGAGGAAGATGACGATGAGGACGATGAGGAGGAGGACTCCCTGCAGGCCCTTCCAGCTGAAAGCAAAGAGGTGAAAGCTGAGCCGATTGAGGGAGCCTTAGGAGAACACATGGAAGACTCAACCAGCGAGGTGAAAAAGGAGACGCAGGAGGGGGAAGCCAATCCCATCACACATCCCCAGGCTCCGGTCGAGGAATTGACCCCAATGCTCATGGAGGTGGAGCCGACAGGAGAGGAGGTGAAAGAGGAGGCTTGTGAGGGGCCGATTGAGGAGAGGGAGCAACAACCACTGACAAGTGAGGAGCAGGAGGTCAAGGAACAACAACAACTCACAAGTGAGGAGCAGCAGCAGGAGGTGACGGAGCGACAAGAGCTGAAAAGTGAGGAGCTGGAGGATCCAACCAGTGAGGAGCTGAAGGAATGGAGTGAGCAGCGGACGCTGGCCAGTGAAGAGCAGGAGGTGGTGATCGGGGAGCAGATAGAGGCCATGGAGCAGCAGGAGCCAGCCTTTGAGGACCAGAAGGAGGCGAGTGAGCAGCAGATGGAGGGGGGAGAGAGCAAGCCTGCTCCGGTCGTGTTGGATGTAGAGCTGATAGAAGGAAAGCCACCTTGTGCCCAAGCCCTGGAGTCGGAGAGTCAGCCTGCTCAGGTCGAGGGCACGGAGAGCAGTACAGAGCGGCCCGCTGATGAGCATGGCATGAAGGGTATTACAGACCAACTGGCTGAGGTGCACGGCATGAAGGGTATTACAGACCAACTGGCTGAGGAGCATTGGATAGAGAGCATTAGAGAGCGGCCTGCTGAGGTCGAGGCCGCGGAGAGCATTACGGAGCAGCCCTCTGTTGAGCACTGCACTGAGAGCATTACGGAGCAGCCCTCTGTTGAGCACTGCACTGAGAGCATTACAGAGCAGCCTGCTGAGGAGCACGGCACAGAGAGCATTACAGAGCAGCCCGCTGAGGGAGACGTCAGTGCAGAGACCCAGCAGGCTGGGCAAGCTGAAGGTGGTGAGCAGCTGCCAGAAGAGACAGTCCCTGACCTTCCCTCGGCCATCGAGGTCATAGAAGGGGGCACAGCGTCCGAAGCAACTGTGACCCCCATGGAGCCCTCTCTAGTGGGAACTCCCTCTCAGGACGAGGAGGAGGGGGTCTCGGACGTGGAGAGCGAGAGGAGCCAGGAACCGCCGCTCAGCACGGTGGACATCAGCGGCATGGCTGCCAGGCTACTGGACAGCTGGAAGGACCTGAAGGCAAGTGACTCACCCACACAATAAACGCTAACACTGAGGTGAATGGAAGTGCTGTGCTTTTATTGATTTGCTTCATTATTTTAGGAGGTGTACAGGATACCTAAGAAAAGCCAGGTGGAGAAGGAGGGGAACGGTAGGTTAATACACCCTTTACACATTTCCTGCCACAGCCTCCTTTTGCTGTAGCCATCCTACTCCTTTCCAATCCACTTCAAAGGCTCTGGTTTTCCCCTGGCAGATCGTGGCAGAGATCGAGACGTTGCTCTGACGCCTCGCACGCCCTCTGGTAGCCGGGAACGGGAGAGGGAGCGGGAAAAAGACCGGGAGAGGGACAGGGATCGGGAGAGAGACAGAGAGCGGGACCGGGAGAGAGAGCGAGACAGGGACTACGACCGGGACAGGGATCGAGACTGGGACCGCGATCGAGGGGACCGGGACCGGGACCGCAGCGAAAGGGACCGCGACCGCGACTGGGCCTCCGACAAAACCCCCCGCAGCACGGAGCGACGCAGACGACGAGCATCTACCTCCCCGCCACCCTCCTCCTCGTCATATGAGAGGAGCAGCCGGCGCAACGAGGAGCGGTGAGCACAGGCCGCCGCGTCAACCCCCACAGAAGTCATTTACATGTGCATCAGTCTCTGTTTACAATGTCCATAGATTACTATGAGTATCCTCCGATGATCATGGGTGTTCTGATTATACAATTGGTGGTCAAGGAGTGTGGTTGTAACTTGGTGTGAATGAATATATTGTCTCAGGAAGTATTTATGAAGTGGTGTAGTTACATGTAGCCTGATATGGTGATATTCATGAAGGTGTAGTCATAATGAACCAGTTAGTCTTATTAACTTAAGGTAAAAGACATGTGAGATGTTCTCTCTCTTTGCACTTTCAGGTTTGACCCGTCTAACGGCAGCAAGACGCCTAGGTTGAAAGAGCGCAACAAGCTGTCGACGGAGGAGAGGCGGAAGCTGTTTGAGCAGGAAGTAGCTCAGCGGGAAGCCCAGAAGCAGCAACAGCAACAGCAGCAGCATCAACAGCAGCAACAGCAGCATCAACAACAGCAACAGCAACAGCAGCATCAACAACAACAACAACAGCAGCATCAACAACAACAACAGCAGCAACAGCAGCATCAGCAACTCCAGCAGCAGCAGCTGCAGACTCTGGCCTTTGACCCCACGCTAGCCTACACCACCAGCCCCGCTGGCTTTATCACCTACCCTCCTGGTTACCCCATCCAGACCTTTGTGGACCCCATCAACCCCAATGCAGGCAAGGTGCTGCTACCTACCCCCCCTGTGGACCCTATGGTGGCCACGCTGGCCTACGAGCAGACTCCCCCTCAGCCTCTGATCTCTGAGCTCGGCCTGGCCTCTCCCTCCTCCACCTCCCAGGCTGCCCCCATGGTCAGCCACGCACAGCACATTGTCAGCACCCCTCTCGAGCTCACCACCGGCCCACCTCCGCAGTACGCCCAGCCCCCTATTCCCACACAGGACCCAGGGGTGGCTGTTCTCACGGTGCCCGCCCAGACAGCGCCTCACGTGCAGAGCCAGCAGAGCTACACCACCCTGTGGGACCCCACCACCCAGCAGGCTGTCACGGTTCAGACCCAGCCCACCCAGCCCTACCCTCCACCCCCAGCTCAGCCTGCCACTCAGACAGCCATATACTACCAGGGCCAGCCCTGTCAGACCATCTACAGCATCCCCACAGGTTACCCTCAAGCCAGCACCCCCGTCATACAGGTAAGGCAGCCCCCTCCATGCACAGGACAGCTAGCTTTGTGAATCATGTTGTGGGAGCGTCTTGAGTTGGTTAGTAGTGTTAAAGAGCTGTGTTCTCTGTGCCCACAGGCATACAGTGAGCCTGCAGCTAGCTACCTCCACGCCCAGCCCGTGTACGCAGGGCACCAGCAGGGAGTGGTGGTTCAGCAGGGAGGCACAGTCACCACCATCGTCACTTCCCAGACTCTGCAGCAGGTAACACACCCTCCACTTGAAGTCGGTAGGGCACAGCCTCTTCGTCGGGCACCGCGAGCCTTATACACAGGGACCTTTGTTTAGATTCTTTTATTCGATTTTTCTTTTTACTCAATCTATCCACAAGGGGGTGTCAATGTTGCGTGTGAATGAAGGTATCAAACGTGCATGGACTGGTGTCAGTGCTTTTTTTATGAATGAAATCTCTCTCTATGTTCTTATTTACTGTTGATTTGACACTGAGACACCACATCATGTGTGTAAATCAGGAGGAGTGCTGACGCTGTGTTTTCTCCTCATCGTGCCTCTGTCCATGTGCAGGAGATGATTGTTCCCAACCATGTGATAGACCTTCCTCCCCCCTCTCCTCCCAAGCCCAAAACCATCGTCCTGCCTCCCAGTTGGAAAGTGGCCCGGGACCCTGAGGGCAAGATCTACTACTACCACATTGCAACCAGGTACGACCAGTAGGGGGCAGTGTGGAAGCCAACCAAATTAGATTGTGTTTTCTTATATATATTTACCAAGAATGCTGGTAGGATTTCCTATCTGTGCTTTAGAGTCTTAACAAAACACGGTTGTGCCCCGCAGGCAGACGCAGTGGGATCCTCCGACCTGGGAAGGCAGCGACAGTGCCAGTGCCAGCATGGACCATGAAGCCGAGATGGACCTGGGGACCCCAACCTATGACGAGAATCCTTCCAAGGTCATTAGTGCTGCTCACCCTGGCCATGTCCTTTGGCATTTTAAGTTCTACTTAGTTCTGTGCACAAGTTTTTTCGTGAACTGATTTCAAAACTCGAGCCTCTATGCACGTCTTTGGCTAATGCCAAATAACCCTCTGCTTTTCATTTGCCAATGGTCTGCGCTCAGCTTTGAAACATGACTGTTTGTTTGTGCCATGTTAATTTAAGATGCTGCAGAAGAGATCATCACCATTGCCCGTCTTAAGTCAAATGTTCACCAGGCAGAATTACATTGTAGATCATTAGTCTGATTATAGTCATTATATATGACTACATCTTAAGCATTTAGCTGGAGCACAAGGTTTAAACAATTGAACTCCCAACTCACCCCACCCAGACAACTCTCTGTCTACTAAGCCACTCACAGAGAGATGATCATCTTATCCTCTCTCTGTCG
Organism: Galaxias brevipinnis; assembly: GCA_036023535.2. NCBI lineage: Eukaryota > Metazoa > Chordata > Actinopteri > Galaxiiformes > Galaxiidae > Galaxias > Galaxias brevipinnis. The sequence goes on from JAVQIZ010203486.1 coordinate 21,521, forward strand.
CCCTCTCTTTTCCACCCAGTTTTATTTCCCTCTTTATTTGATCCGGCCTTTTGATGATAATGGCAGCCAGCTGAGGGAACTGGCATTGGTTTGATTTGCTTTTGTCTGCCTTATGCAATTGTCCTTGTTGTTTCTTGGCTGAATCTTGTGAATGTTGTATAGAAAAAGGAGCACTCCTCTCAACCTCGCCTCAGACATTTATACAATGGCATTTGGCCCTCCTATAAAAACTATGAGGTCATGGCCGATGTCCAGGATGTGATAAGTCTGTGGCACCCAGGTCTTACAGGGAGGCCGTGCCCTCGTCCCCTAAGCGGTTCCACTTCAGCCTCTCGGAGACGTTCCAGGTTGGTTTTGCACGCTGGCCCTCAGGATGTGTGCTCAACAGGCCAGGAAGCCTTGGTGCTTTTGTTTGATCCCCCCCCCCCCCCTCTCTCCACCCTGGTGTGAGCGAGGGCATCAGCTGTTGCCTGACTGCGTGCGTGCCTGTTGTCGTTGTAGAGAGATGACAGCGGAGAGCGGAGCCCCCTGGCAGGATATCCCTGCTTTGTGTGGCTCCTGTGGAGGGCCTGGCGGCCAGGCGCTGCGCTCTGTGCCCTACTGGCCTTGAGCTCCGCAGCACCTGCCAAGTTTCGTCACCCACACCGGTGTGGCCGCTGTCATCGGTGTTTGATCTTTTATATCAGGATTCCAGTGGAGCCCTCCCCCCACAATTAAACAGCCTGCCATCACAGCTGAGATAATGTTCTTTTCCCAGAGTCCTGATACATCACAACCTTGATTGTAATGGAGCACCTTTTTATGACAGTGAAAAGGTTGCCAAGCAGTGCTGGTAATGTGAAACGTGTGACAGTCCGTCCGTCGTGCCAAAACACGACTAATCACGCTCCGTGTCTTTGTCCACCCCCATCTGTCCACCCAGTTCTCCACCAAGACGGCGGAGGCAGACACTTCCAGTGAACTGGCGAAAAAGAGCAAGGAGTCATTCCGCAAAGAGGTGAGCCAAAGTCTCTGTTAGCAATGTTCTCTTCCATTGCGAGGGATTCATGCACCGTGTAATCTCCTTAAAGTCCGAGTTTCAGAGCTGCATCCGTCACTGAACCATAGAGAAGCCACATGAGAAAGTCGGCGTTTATTGGTTACAGATAGAGGAATGTTTCCCTGTCTACACTATTTGCTGTTTCTAACACAATTATGTATTCCCCGTGTGAAACTCAGATGTCCCAGTTCATTGTGCAATGCCTGAACCCCTTCCGAAAGCCAGACTGCAAACTGGGGCGCATCAGCAACACAGAAGACTTCAAACACCTGGCCAGAAAGGTAACAGTCATAATATTTAGTAGAAAGTGAGGCACGTGGATGTGTATTTTAAACTATCATGTCTGACTGGATTAAGTCAATTCCCACAGACTGGAACTAACTGGTTAAGCCTTCAGCTCGAACAATTTGTTTGAACCGCTGTTTATGGAAAGACAGTTGGAACACATTGTACATTTAGACTAGGCCTTTTTTCTCTCTCATTCTTCTCTGAAAGCCCAGCATTTTCAGCTGCAACTTTGTTCCTTCAAAGAATAACCCTGTCTGTTCTTACCCAGTGGTTATTTGGGTTCTGTACCACAAGTCAGTGGGGACTGGTTTGAACAGAGTGCAACTTGGACATACCACTGGTCTGAGCACATGGGCACAATAAACAATACATTGGCATACACACAATGTCATTCTATATTGTTCTGACTCAACTGAAGCTCTCTAAGAATGTTGCTGTAGTAATTAATAGGGGGTTTTGCTGTCGTCATTTATAGAGGTGTGTGTGTGTGTACTAATTGAAGTAATGAATGTGGAAAGTCATAATATCAAAGTTATTACTAAATGATTTTATCCAAATAACTTGGCTAATTGACCAATGTCTTGTTTATCCCCTCTGCCATCTATTTGCATGCATACGTCCAGCTCACTCATGGCGTCATGAACAAGGAGTTGAAGTCCTGCAAGAACCCCGAAGACCTCGAGTGCAACGAGAACGTCAAGCACAAGACCAAGGAGTACATTAAGAAGTACATGCAGAAGTTTGGCACAGTGTACCGGCCCAAGGAAGACACAGAGTTAGACTAGTCGCTCTGCTTCCAGAGTAGAACCTTAAGATCACTCCTGCTTGTGGTGGCCAAAGGAGAAGACTCATTCATGCCTGAACACAAATTTGCCTTGACTCGCCCTGTCTCGTGAACTGTGGGTGGAGCAGCCTGAACTAGCCTGCCGTGTGAGTGAGAGGCAACGTGACGATGGGTTTCGGTCGCGTGCGTGTGATGCCGACGGTGGCGACGGTGACCTGTTGCCTACCAAGCTCTTCAGGCCCTAATCATGAGTATGCTGAGAGGACGGAGGCTCCAGTGAATGACCCAAGGCTCCAGGGTCAGTGTTCTCAGAAGTTAACACTGAGGGGTGGGTGCTACATATAGACTTGATTGTTTTCACTATCATGTTTGGGTTTAACTATTTTTTTAATTTTATTTTTTATTTGTGGTTCTTTCAAAATGTTCCCCAAGACGAACAGTTCACCTCCACCTTTTTAACTCATCCCACCTTGCACAAGGCGGATCTCTGGATGGATTAGACTGCCGACCGATCATTAATGGTTTCCAGTACTTTCCGCCTTTAAAATGGGATCGATCAATGTTCACTCAAAGTGGTTGCTGGTCCTCCGTATGAATCGCTTGTCCTTGTGTGAGCGTTGACCCCTAGCCACTGACTTAGTGTATCTGGTGCTGCTTTTAGCTGGGCTGGGAGAGTCTGAGCTTCCACTCCTTACACCATGCCTTCCCGTCGTCATGCTGTAGAGCCTGGGTGGTTGAGTGAACGGGTGCAGAGTGTCTCGGGGGAATGGCGAGGCAGTGCTCTTCACCAAGGAGTGGGACTACATTAACATGAACCAGGAATGTGTGAGCTGTCATTCCTAAGATCTAACTGGTCTACTCTGCGTTTGGTCATCCGTTTTATTAAGAGGTGTACTGTTGACTTGTCTCTTCCAGAAGGCTTATGCAGCGCGTGAACAGCTGGTGGAGGTTGTTCTCTAGTGAAAATAGTTTTTTGTGTGTTTTATGAAGTTGATGTAATTCGAAGGGAACAGGGTTTGCGGTTTGTGGCACCAAGTTTGGCGATGTCCGTGACGCCCCTCATGACGACAACAGCCCAGCTTGTACCTGCTCTCATCTCTCTCACTGGAATTGTTGATTATAGATGTGATTTTACCAGTCAATTTGTAAACATCCCATGTTGTAATCTGTTTTTTTAACCATCCATGTTTAACTAGACACCTGTAATGTCTTGATTTTCAGACTGTTGCTTTTCTGTTTCCAGGGTTTGTCTATTCATCAACGTTAATATTTAATAAGCATGTAGACATTAATCAAGTGCACCTCAGCCCATTAAATTGCATTAAACCATTATCAAACATAATGTATATTGCTCTATATGTGAATATATTGAGAATTAGTTTTTGAGTATGTTTAAATAAGCAAAATAATTTGTAAAAGGACTGTTGGTCCATGATCTAAAGTGTAAATATGTGTGATATGCTCAAACCTGACACCGTGACAGAGGTCTAAGCTGGAGGGGCACAGTGAACTCCATCCTCACCAGCTTCACCCTTCCATGCCAGGTACCACATCTGTTAGCTAAAGATAGGATTTCACTGGCGCTCACAGCCCTCGCTTTATTTTGGTAGTAGAGGTGACCTTTTGATTTGGTTTGGGACAGACATTTCTGAGATTTTTTTATGTACAAAAGGAGTTTCACCCCACTCTACTGTAAGTATTGTGTAAGCACATTGTCATACTGAGTGTGCAAACATTTTAAAAGTAAATAAACTTTTTTTGTAAAACACTCTTACTCGTGTCGAAGTAATTGGATTGGAAGCAACTGGGTGTTAATTATATAGACACTTCACACCCAGAACCAAATGTGAGTGGCCTCCAATACATGATTGATATTTAGTGCACAGCCCACAGGATCCCAGTGTTGCTGTTTGCTCTTAATATGGAGTGCATGTGGACTAAAGGCTGCCACAGAGTGCACACACACGTCATGCCAGATGTATTCAAGGAAATCAAAAGTGATCAACTGCTTTCATTAAAGGCATTTTGACTCTAAAGTTAGAGGGCCCCTTATGAGTGGAGAGAGAGATCCGGCCTTGCCTCCCCGCTCCCTCGCAACCCCCTTTCTAGTGCATGTACATTCCGCAGCCCCATGCCTGCGCTGTTCAGACCGCAGCTAAGCAGTCCCGTCTGGAGTGCGTGACGGCATGCTATGCTGCCCCAGGCCCTGCTAGACGCCTGCTTTTGCTTAGGACTGAAGGCAGAGAAATCATTAACAGATTTCAGGAGAGGGAGAGCTGGAACCAGATTATGTCTCCTTGGAAAAGAGAAAAAGTCTAGTTTGGCTGAAGCCATTATCTTATCTTTGACCGTCAAACCTTCAATACATCTGAGCTGGTTTCCTTGTGTGTTTTGGATAGGAAATGTTCTCAAACACAAAAACCATTGATAAGAAACATGATCCATCACCCTAGCCTCAATCCTTAACTGTGTAATCCATCCAAGTGCGTTGATTTTAAAAGTACAAGTAAATAGGCTAAGCACAAAGGACTACTTTTGGACCAATAATCAACTAACTACCAAATGCACCTTTCATGGTCATTCAATTCATGACTACTCTGAAAATAACTTGAGTTCTGCAATAGTCAATTAATCACAGCACAAAGGTTGGTTTCTTTTTTTTGTGCCTGTAACACTTTGTTCACACACTTAGGCCTGGTTTCCCGTACAGGGATTAATCCGAGTTTAATACTAAGTCTCACTGTCAATGGAGATTCTCCATTGGAACGTTTTTTAGTCTAGGACTTGGCTTAATCCCTGTACAGGAAACCAGGCCTAAGTGTTTCAATTTGTCTGGTGGTCTGATTTTTGACCTCATGTCCAACAGTAAATACCCTCCCAATATCTAAATTTTTTGAATGGCCTTTTTGGAAGCACCTTTAGATTTAGCAGTAATACACTGTCCATAGCATAAAATAAGCCTGCTTGCATTGAGTCTTCTGATGTATCTTAGTATCTGATGAGATACAAACAAGAGTACTATTTCATGCGGTCAGTCTACAAAAGTATTTATTGCATATCATAAAAACTTACAAAAAACGTTGTACAAAACACATCAAGACATCAAAATATATGTACAAAAATAAGGGTTATCAGATCATCAGAAATCCCTTTGCACCTGGAGGACTAGTACAGATTACAAATACTTTTTGGGATAGTTAAGGCAATGCAATGATGAGTGTTAGCAAAGTAGCGTAACGCCTCAGCATAAAGGACTGAATCTGTAAAAGCATATTTACAATTTCCTTATATTTAGGATAAAAAAGCAAAGCAAGCTTTTTTTTATATTTGATGTAATACTTAATTTCCAATTATTATGTCAAATTAGTTGGAACTAACACTGATGCGTGACCTCTGCAAATAAATACCGATACCTGGAGCTTTGGAGTGGATGAAGCAAGAGAATAAGGATTTAAAAGGATCCCCTTGAAGTAACTTGCAGCACCACTTTCGGTGGCTTCCTCATAGTTCCATTGTCGCTGAGGCATTGACCATCACAGAGGCTTAGCCGTCCCATAGGAGCCTGTCCTCTTCTTCGCCTGCTAGTGTCATGGGTGCGGCAGAGGAGGATGTGGCAGGGCTCTCAGACCACAGACACGCCCTGCGTGGGGCAGGTGAGGACAGACGCCACGTCGCCTCTCTCGATGCGGCCCAGCGCCGAGCACAGGAGTCCCAAGGTGGAGCCCTCTTGCTGGGACCAGTTGGAGAGCAGCGTGTGCACGGGGGCCTCGCCGCGCCCAAACAGGTCCAGCTGTTCAGGCTCATAGCCCAGCACGGAGCCCAGCTGCCCCCACCCACGCGGCCCACCTTCCTGCAGCAGGCGCTCCACTTCCTCCTGTCTGTGGGGGGGCAGGTTGATGTACAGCCGGTTGTCCTGCTTACTGTCCCTCTTACTGCCTGCAAAGGAATGATAGAAATATAATGTAAGAAGAAACACACTTGTGTAGTAGTTAAGAGAGTAGAGGAGGTTCTTTGGTTACGGGTGGCCGCTGTACCTTTGCTGGGCTGGCTGTCCTGCAGGCTGTGGGAGTCCAGGAACACTCCGCTGTCACTGTGGAGTTTCTCTCCCTCGGGAGAAGTCCCGAGCTCAGCTGCCCGGGCTTTGGACAGGGCCTGCTTTTGCTTACAGGACATCCAGCTGAGGAAGATAGAGGAAACGACCCAAATAAATACAATGGGAATGCCTGAGGATATTTCATTTCCAGGGCATTGCACGTGAATTATTTCAGGAAATGAATTTGAGCTTTTTCAGAGCAACGGAGGACGTCAACACCTAGCTAAAACCCCAAAGGAATGAATCTTCCTATCGACGCGTGTCCATATTGCTGACGGGACCTTACCACTTGTAGGCGACATAGAGCAGCAGCCCCAGCACCACAGCAGCTAGGACAGACACGTAGGCCAGGATGTTGTTGCTGCTGCCTTCCTCGTCCTGGGGGGTGAACCTGGGGACTCCAGGAGCAGCGCTGGGATCCTCTTCATCTTCCCTGAGACCTGGCCAACGAGACGCCTCACGAGGGACATCAGTCTCAGCCGGCCGTGAGAGAATGTGAAGCTTCCGATCTGGTTATGAGGGAAAACAAAACACAGCGGGTTATTACAATAGACGGCATGAATACAACTGTATCCCTAGTCTCGGTGAACTACAGACAGAAATAAACCCAGAGAAACCTGCGTGGCTGATATGTGAAGACAACTTGAGCGAGACAGCTCCCCTGTGGTTCTGAACCACTGCCTTGGCCCTGTCTCTCTCCTGCCCCTTTCTCCCTCCCATTGCTGGCCTATTTTGGGATCAAACACTCCTTGGGACCTCGCTAACCTCCGCAGGGTCACGGAGTGGTGACCTGTCGCCCCTGCCTGTGCACATATGACCAGACTCCTGGAGAGTGAGCCGGGCCATTTGGGAGGCAGCCGGCTGGTCACATGGGCCGATGCCCCCCCTGCCCCCTCACTGGCACTGGGGCTCCAAAGGGTAGTTAGCCCCTTCATACCTGTCAGCTCATAGCAATTTGAGTGCAGCACTTAAACAGTGTTCTTGTCCCGCTGCTCATGTTTCCAGCCTTGAAGTGTTGCTGAGTGTTCAAATCAGGTGTTGGCCACATGTCTTATCCCTAACGCCCTCTGCGCCCGACTCTTTTTTAGTCGTTCTGCTGCCTTTATCCGTCCTTCGCAACGCAAACACAAACTGTTTCGTATTACACTGTAGCCCTTCTTCTGGGCATTTACCCCCACAAACAGACAACATTTAGTTTATTTCCATTTGTTTTGAGTACTTGCCTTGGCGACAGCTGGGTAAGAGTGACTACTAAATGAAAGTCACTTTGAATTAAAGTGTGGCATAAAGCAATACAACATTCCTTTTTCTTTCACTCATTTTCTTCATTCCTTTTTCCCCCAAATCCCGAACCGTTTATCTTGTCCTCCCTGCGTCTGTCACTCACCCATGCAGAGAGTGTCAGAGTTGGGCTGGCAGGCTCTGATCGCTACCCCGCTGTCCGAGCACATGGAGCACACCTGGCAGGCCTTAGTGTGACCGCGCTCCTCAGAGAAGGTGCCCGGTTCACAGACCTGACACTGAGCATCGCCCCGGGGGCCGCACGGGCGAGTCACGCCCTCGCCGCGTCGACACATGGAGCAGGGCGCACACAGACCCTCTGGCTTTGGCCCGTCCCGCCAAAGGAAGAAGCGCTCGCCACACTCGCAGTGCGTGTCCTGGTTGGAGGAGCAGGCGGCCAACTGAGGAACACCAGTGGGGCAGACGGCACAGGGCACGCATGGAGAAAGTCCTTCTGATGGAGAGAAGGTTCCTGGAAATGTACAGATATAGATACAGTCAGAAACACGACTGTTCTCAGGAGTATATCGGCTAGCTACTAATTAGCATTTAATCACACAGGACAACAACTTAATTCAATGTCTCGATTCTAACGACAGATCCTTGAGCATGAGAGTAAGCAACAACAAAAAGAAACAGGTTAAGAAATGACGTTGGAGCAGCACAACATGTAAATCACTCCAGTATCATTGTGTTCTAGTTACTTACCATCTGGACAAGCCTTGCACTTGGTGTCCTCTTTCCCACACTCCATTTCCAGTCCAGAGCCAGCAGGGCACAGGCTGCAGCACTCCCCTGACAGGGTGAACTGCCCGTGGGCACAGGCATCTCCAAAGGCAACCTGGAAGTTTGTCAACGCTGTCAGTCAATTCCAGACAAAATAGTCTATATATCCCCAAGATAACAGATTTTTTTGTTATTTCCCCATCCAGAGTATCAGTTCACTTATTTTAACCATAAATACTGTTAAATCTTAAAAACTGAAGATGGATTTTTTACATTGGTGCTTCCAATGCATGCAGAGCCGAATGATAATGAACGCTTACAAACACTCAAGATTCAAGATTAGCATTCTCTTGAGTACTAATATGAAAGGGATTGATATCTTACTTGAACTGGACACAATTGTAATGTAATTTTTACTTTTTTAACAATTACTAGTTCCCCAACACAAACCAATCTGCTCATGCGTGTTTAGCTGAGCACCCTAGTTTTAAAGGAAAAATACTTTTCGCTTTGTTCAACAGACTTTTGTTGCCTCAAACCACATGTGGGAAGGAAATTATTTTACACACCCTTTTCCCTCACCATTGGAAAAAAAATGGGGGGGAGTGGGTTCATTGAAAATGGCCTTTTTATCTTTTAATCTGCCTGGGTTTTTACCATGAGAGTGCACTGAGGCCTTATCTGCAGTGCATAATGGAGAGCCCAGTGTGAGTTAGACTTGAGGGATATAGCAGACATTCCTAAGGGCTTGTACAGCACAGTAGGTGCTTAACAGAAGTGGCTGGCTTTAATCAGATGGCTTTGGAGCAGTGGAAAGAATAGGACATAGGGGGTCAAAGGAAAACACATACAGAAGAAGAGGAAGGAAGGAGTAAAAAAATACCCCCCCCCCCCCCCCCCCCCGCGGGGGGGCGCGCGCCGGCCGCCCACCCCCCACAGAGCGCAGAACATAAAGTGAAGGTGTATAGATCGGGGGGGTGGGGGGGTGGGTGGTGGG
>JAVQIZ010203490.1:0-16916 GCA_036023535.2 Galaxias brevipinnis
ACTGGTAGGAGACCCCGGGGTAAACCCAGAACACGCTGGCGAGATTATATATCTCGTCTGGCCTGGGAACGCCTCAGGATCCTCCAGGAGGATCTGGAAAGCGTTGCTGGGGATAGGGACGACTGGAATACCCTGCTGAGCCTGCTGCCACCGCGACCCGGCCCCGGAGAAGCGGCGGAAAATAGATGGATGGATGGATAATAATAATAAAAATAATAATAATATATACTACATTATAGATAAATGCTTAAAACAAAAAAAAGAGGCATGAAAATTTAAATAACAACATTAAAACACAGTAAGCCTGTTTTGAAACAGGATAGGGTATGTGTGGCATCCTAAGATGGTCTGGGAGGGCATTCCATAGACAGGGGGCTGCAGCACTGAACGCCCAGTCACCCATTGAGCGGAGCTTAGTTTTGGGTAAGAAGCAAGCTGCCCTCAGACCTGAGACAGCGTTTGGGTCGTATGATTGATTAGCTCATGATTAGCAAAAGCGGACATTGTGATTCCCCTGACTGGGCCCATAAATAATAATAGGCCCATCTAGCCTACTAGGCCAACTCCTTACTTTGAAAGTGTTGTTTCCCAAGCTACACAAGAACCATCCCTATTTGAAGGTCACATATATAAATTACAGCAATAAAAAAAAATATATATATATATATATATATAGGCAGAAGATATGCACAAAAATTAAAAAAGTGTTACAATAGCCAATATACAGTACAGTATGCCAAAACAAGCTCACTCATCTAGGCCTACTCCCAAATCCTCCTCCAATAGAACAGAATGAAACTGCTTTATTCCTGTTTTCGTTTCATTTATCCGATGCAAGTTTGGTCATTGATTAAAGTACAATTTTAATAGGCTACAGCTATTCAGGATAACAAGCAGAGCCTGATAATCCGAATTATATTGTGAATTCCACTTGCTAAGCAGTTGCGGAGCAATTAAAATGCAAATAGTAGGCCTATGCCTACTTTAATAAGGCAATTTTAAGAAGGAATGGGATAACATTTCCTGGGGCATTTCATAATCATATTGTGTGTGCACTCCTTGAAGATTTGAAGATCTTCTATCTCAAACATCAACATTGGGTTTTTGATCCCGGGCTAATTGAAATTTGAATCTGACGATATGAATACATATAAGAAAAATAAATCCGCTTTTTTTGGTCTTTTTTTTTTTTTTTATAAACTGTTAAATAAATGTCTGGTCCTGGTTTTGCCCCAGCAAATCGCCAGTCCATTTGATTCTCTGGAACAGAACCCAAGTCTCAGCTGCGCAGCGTTTTTCCCACAATACCCTGCTAGTAACAAATTCACTGATGACGAAAATGGCGGATACATCGGTGGGTATCTGAAACCCCGTTTTATTGTTTAGAAAAAATAGTGTTGTATTTATATTTGTGAAACACGTTTATCGTATCGTATTTGTTATTTGTCGACAGGTTGACATTGTTGAGGGCTGTCGGCTCCCAGTGCTTCGAAAAAATCAAGAAAACGAAGACGAGTGGCGTGAGTATTTTGCTTGTAGCTAACGTTAGCTCACTAGCGTTAGCTAGCTAGCTACTTTAGCAGCATAATAAAACAGCTGTCATGGCCGCCTTTGCCACTGACAGATAGTAAACAAAAGCAAACCATGTGGTTGTTTCATAGTTACGTTCTTCAATTCTTACTGGTTTTGAAACAGTACCAACCGTTAACTCATAAATGTTGCTACAAAACTGTTATGGTCCGAACTGGTTCGCTTTCGTGTTGTTTTCTAAAGCCCCTGTCTGATCAAGGATTAGCGTCAGCTACTTTGCTCACCTCTTACACACTAGATTAACATTTTCTTTAACTCTCAGTCAATGTTGTTTTTCCTACAGCTCTGGCCGAGATTCTGAGTGTGAAGGAGATCCCAGGCAGAAAGCTCTACTATGTACACTATATTGATTGTGAGTATGTCTATTCCGTTCCGCACAACATCAGTGAAACAAAGGTACATGTAAAGACGTAATCTAAAGAGCTGTAACTGTGTTATGTGTTTGGTTTAAAAGTCAACAAACGTTTGGATGAATGGGTCACACCGGACAGGCTGGACATGAAGAAGCTCCAGTTTCCAAAGAAAGAAGCTAAAACACCCACCAAGAACGGCCTGCCGGGCTCTCGACCTAGCTCCCCGGAGAGGGAAGTAGTAAGATCGGCAGGAGCTGGCCCCCAACATCCACCCACCAGGCCCCCACAGCAAGCCCCAACATCACAGCAGAAGGTTCTACCCACCAAGACATCTCTCCCGGACTTTCAAGTGTTGCAACAACAAACTCAGGTTTTTCAGAAGAAACTTCAGCCCTGTCTTTGGGATTTGTACTCTGATGCCTTTTGTGTTTTACATTTTAAGGGTTAACCCTTGGATGTGATGCCATTACTTTAAGTAAAACATGAACCCAAGAACATGTTTTAATACAGCTGCTAAAACCTGCTGCTTCATATTTAAATGTATGAAAAAGTTTCCTGTGAATCTTTCTAGAAAACATTAAGTTATTTTAACCACTTTGTAAAAATCTACTATAACATCTGCACAGGTGTTATAGTTTGTTGTTTACTTTATGGATGTCATAGTATGGACATTGCAACTAAGGAGACATTAGTCTTCATTAAGTGATTATAAAAGATGTAATGAGAAAAAAAATAACTGTCTCTTTTATTGAGATTTTTGACTGGCATTTTTATTATAGTGTTGTCTGTCAATTGGTAGGTTTTATTGGGTGCTAGAAGAAATTAGTGTGAACCTGAGTGTGAGTTAATTCCCCTCCATTTTCGTCCTTTCTGTTCAATTCAGAGGAAGAATCTAGATCTCAACCTACAATCTGCCACAGCTCCTTCCAGGGGGAAAACTCTACCTACAACGGTATTACTTCAAGTTACCCTCTACACAGAGCAAGGATTTACAAGTGTTGTGCTAAAATTCCCAAACTAAATTTGGCTGTGTAGCAAAATGTGAGGAGACTATTTTAGAACCATAACGTAACTAATCTTGTTTGTTTTGCTTGTGGTTGAGCCAAAACTTTAACATTTTGTTCAGAGCCTTTTTAACAGGCCTCACCTATGATTTTACTAACAATCTCCTAATCCTTTTATTTATACCGTCTGACATTTTCCCCGTAGAAGAGGAAAGCAGAGTCTGTGTCCCTAGCCACGCAAGTTTCACCGGTTACCTCGGTGCCATCACTGCCAGGTTCCGCCGAAGCGTCCCAGGCCTCCGTTTACCCCGCTGCGAGGGACACCAACACCTTCAGCACAAAGTCCCGCGATGAGCATGAGCCGCTCGCCTCCCTCACAACAGTAAAGCATAACATTTAGTTTTATGAAATAATATTTATTTATTGTTTATCTATCTGACGCCCTGTGTCAAAGCATATAACAAAGCCAGTAACTGTTGACTCCTGTTTTGGAGACATTGGATGTTTAATTTGTGCGCTCTCTTACATTTCTGCCTATTGTATTTGTGTAACCTGTTACAATAGAATGGGACTGCCCGTCGGCTCATTCCCTCTCAGCCTGGGAGGAAGAGGAAGGCAAACTGTGTTGGAAACGATGAGGTATGCAGCTGCACTGTGAGGACCTGTAGGGCATTACACACACACACACACACACACACACACACACACATATACATATATGTATATATATGCAATAGTGCAATAGTGAAGCACCTAATTAAAGAGTGCAATCTAGTTTGCCTTTCAATATCTTATCACTTGAGTAAAACTAATGTGACAATTTTGTATTTTTGATTTCCATTTTATTGAGCACAGTGGTGAAGAACAATACCTCTGACCATTGGCAGAATCTTACTAATTAAGTCTTAGAAGAAAACAACAAATCCCTAAACATGTCTGTTGACCCAAATTTTTATACTTAATGTTTGCAGTTATTAGATACATGAGGAACAGCTACGTATCAAACACCATTACATTTAGTTTTTACTATTGCATAAACATCCTTTTTATTTCTTTTAGTGCCAGAATATGGTCACCTAAATCACCATTTTTTTAAATAATATTTGTCCTGTGACACAATAATCAAATAGATATGTTTTCTTTATTAGCGCGATCATGCTCTTTTATCAGTGATTTTTTTTTTAAGGATTTTAGTATAACTGTGTGAACAAAAGGGCTATGAATTTTTTTTAACTTTTCCTTAATGCTTGGAACTTGGAGAATATGTTTAAATTCTTAGGGTTAACCATATACAAGGAATATGTTGTTGACACCTAAATATTTTCATTTGACTCATAAAGGTATAGTGTCACTGCCTATTTGGCTTTACAGAAACCAGTTTCTTTCAAAAGTAGAGATACTAGCAGTTGTAAACCACTTGTATTTATTGCAGCCTTTAATGTATCAATTTGGCAGCTGTCATGGTATAACTCCTTGCTGACATAAACATGTTAATTTATTTCCTTTGACTGGATAAATAGAAATAGGATACAATACCAGAAAGTTGCACTATCCCTTTAATCCTTTATGGTTGATCTTCCCTAACATTTGTAAACATTCAATTTTAATAAATCATAATCATTTTCCTCCTGTTTACACTCGCTTTTGTTTTTTCTGCTAGATAAAAGGTTTCCAGTATAATAGCCCTCGATGTGCCAGTGTCTATCTGCAGCCAGTAGAGGTCCGTTTTATTTTTTATCATTGTCTGTTGCTGTGTTTTCACTGTCCAGATTCAGCTGTACCATGGGGGATTCTGTTATAGATCTGGTTATGCCAGACAGTCCTAGATTTAGAGCCAATAATCCTATGCAAGGGATGATAAATATGCATACCTGGTTATGATGATAAATACATTCCATCATTCCGCCCAATATGCCATTTTTGTTTATGCAAGAGTCATGCCAGGAATACTTTAAAGTTTTTCAGTTTATGTGCATTTTCAAGCAAACTGAACCATTTCTTTTAATGTAAAAATGTGAGCACAATGAGATGAATAAGTGGTTTGTCAAATTTTTTTAACCCACCAGTTTCTTCTTTTTGTTTGGCACGATGGTGCCCCAGGATTCTCAGGACAGCTCGGATGGCATCCCCTCTGCCCCTCGCATGACTGGCAGCCTGGTGTCGGACCGTAGCCACGACGACATAGTCACCCGGATGAAAAACATAGACTGCATTGAACTGGGCCGCCATCGGCTGAAGCCCTGGTATTTTTCCCCTTACCCACAGGAGCTCACCACTTTACCCATCCTCTACCTCTGCGAGTTCTGTCTCAAGTACCTCAAAAGCCTCAAGTGTCTGCAGAGGCATCTGGTGAGACATGACTGCACCATTCTGTCCAGTAACTTTATTGCATATTTAGTTCATTGCATAATTGTTGATTAATGTACATGATTCCATCTAGCAGCTCAACCCAAATCAAACTAATATTTGTTTGTCGTGTTGTTTGATAGACAAAATGTAATCTTCGGCATCCCCCGGGAAATGAAATTTACCGCAAGGGCACCATTTCATTTTTCGAGATTGACGGCAGGAAAAACAAAGTATGTATAATTAGATTTGCTACTCCCTTCTACCCACGATCTAAATATAGTGCGCTGAATTTACAACTTTGAATAGTGTCAAGATTCCCATGTCAATTTACTTATTATTTTGTTTCAGCAATATTCTCAGAACCTGTGTTTACTAGCTAAGTGCTTTCTGGACCACAAAACCCTTTACTACGACACAGACCCCTTCCTCTTTTACGTCATGACAGAATACGACTCTAAAGGTTTCCACATAGTTGGCTACTTTTCCAAGGTATGCAACAGAAAAGAAAAGAAACAAAAGGCAGTTGGTAGTGCCTATTGCCGTCTGCGACGATTGAAGCCGCATTTGAAATTACAACAACCAATCAATGCAAAACACATCAAACCATGTTTGTTCATGTCTGATGACACCATTTTGTTTGCAGGAAAAAGAATCAACGGAAGATTACAACGTGGCCTGCATCCTGACCCTACCGCCTTACCAGCGGCGAGGCTATGGCAAACTGCTCATCGAGTTCAGTACGTTAACCTCTGCTACTTTGAGACATTGTTCATCCACGCCATGCTTGTGAATGTATCAATGTGCCTTGTTTTAGAACACTCTGGTTTGCCTGCCTAATGTGTGTAATATTTTTGTACTTTTTTATTTTTTAGGTTATGAATTGTCTAAGGTGGAGGGGAAGACAGGGACACCAGAGAAACCACTCTCAGACCTGGGACTTCTGTCCTACCGTTCCTACTGGTCCCAGACTATCCTGGAGATTCTTATGGACCTGAAGCCTGACAATGGCGAGAGGCCACAGATAACCATCAAGTATGAGATAGATTGCTACAAATGTTCAAGGTCAGACCATTGTCTTTTTACATTTAGGGCGCAGTGTAATTGATTTGTGTTTTGTATTTGCAGTGAAATAAGTGAGATTACCAGCGTAAAAAAGGAAGACGTCATATCTACGCTTCAATACCTCAATTTAATCAACTATTACAAGGTGAATAACCACTGTTTTTGATTAATTTACACTCCATTTACTTTCCATACATGATTGTATTTAAAATAAACATGGCCTATTGTGTTGTAACTGACATATTGTGTCCAGGGCCAGTACATTTTGACTCTGTCAGAGGACATTGTCGAGGGTCATGAGAGAGCAATGCAGAAGCGTCACCTGCGCATAGACCCCAAATGTCTTCATTTCACCCCTAAAGACTGGAGTAAGAGGGGCAAATGGTAGAAAAAGATGGCCTGCAGCCTTCCTCCGAACAGCAGCCATAACTGCAGCACCTGAGGTGGAAAGGACCTGATGAAGACATGGACTCCACGTCAAACCGTTATTTGATATTCTAATGACAGTAACTGTGTTAATAGTGAGCATTCAGGCTTGGAATAGCCATCATTGTTTCCTGTCTCTTCCAACGCACCACCGGGGATGTTAATGTTATTTTTTTTTATCATATTTTCAGTCTCTGATGGAAAATATGCCTTATTCATCTTGCGGCCATGTTTGAACACTAAATCAAGGTTGTTAAGAAAACTCACAAGCTAAACCATGTATAAAAAAAGATGAAGAAAAATGAAAAGCGATTTTGTGAGGTAACATTACATTCGGTCTTAAATTGTAATTGTGGTCTTTCATTTCTGGATTGGTGTTTAATCATTTGTGTCATTAAAACATGATGGCCATTGTGTGAGTAAAAGGCATGGATGTGATCCATGTAATCCATTGTAGTATGGCTTTTATACTAACAAACATTTTTCTATTTGTTTTGGGGCAGGGTGGGTGTGGACCCGTTTTATTTTGTATGTGACACACGTTGACTTGGTAATTTGCTGTTTGTATTTGCTTATACCAGTAAATGTCACTCCCTGTTCTTGTCTAGATACAGATAAATTCATGGCCACACAAATTCACTGCCTCATTTTATTCAATGCACAATGACAGACACTTCTAACCCTCTAAATACCTGTGTGTTATAGTAATTGTATATATTGAGCCGTTTTTTTATAAAGGATTTTTAAAACTGGTATTGTGTTTGTTATACTGATGAGATAGTTTGTATGTGTCTGAGGGGGGAGAAAAGTACAGAAACAAGCCATGTAGAATTGTTACAAGAATGTACATTTGAATACCTGTACAGCTATTTGTCAATTTAAAGACTTGAATGTAACGCCACACTTGGCACAACATCCGTGTCATATGAGTATGAATATTTAATATATATTTTTTTTTCATCGTAGGGATATGCAAAAAAGTCCTTTTTATGTTCAGTTTGTGTTATTTGTGGTTACATTTATTCAATTTCCCAGGATGTTTACGTTTAGATTTATTACCTTTGTCATTTTCTGAAGTATTTGGCATATCCTTAGTGACATGGGGTTATGAATAAATAGCAAAAAAAACTGTTCATATACAATTTCTCACTATATTATTCATAACAATTCAAGAAGCTTTTGAATGTTTCATATGAGAGACTGATTCGGAGATGGATCTAAATAAAAACAGGAACATTTTCATGCTCTTTAAAACATGTTGACTATGTTTAGAATGAAGAAGTGATTTTGTAGTATAGATCTTGAAATTCTTTAATCGCCCTGGCTGTCGTCGGCCGCCTGAAAGAGGACAACAACATGGTTTGGTTCCGTTGTTGACAACTGTACATGATTCTATTTGGCAGCTCAACCAAAGATTTGCAAATTAAGCCTATATCAATGGTGCTACAGTTTGCTTTACCTCAAAGCAGTTGTTAATGAGCCGGTCCAGAATACAGCTCTGTGAGCGAAACTTTTGGTGGTTCTGATCTATGGCTGTGAGTAGTCTGAGGTAGTTTGTGATCAGTTCCCTCTCCCTGTAAACCAGAGAGAACACCTGTTCAATGCAGTTTAATGTACTGATTACAGATTGTAATAGCCAGTAACAGTTTTTATTTTCAAGGTTGTGTTTTTCTCACTTTTCCCCATATTTATTATCACTGTATGTCAACTTGAGAGTATCCTCATAAAACTGCTCTTCTGTCTGCAGTCCACTGTCTTGTTGCTCTGCCAATTTGAAAAGCAGATTTAGGCAATTCTTTACATTGGTTGATCAAGCTCCCCACTAAAACGTTTGATTTGACTAAACAAGCAACTCACCTATTTTCTTGATTGACTGCATCTCAGCCTCGTATAAATCTTGAAACTGATGGTTTAAAACAATATTAGTCCATAAAGGTTTAGGGATTTTCCATTATTTTCCATAGTATAAAATTGTTTTTTTAAATTATTGGCACACAATACCTGTTCGTACTTGGTAATTAGCCTTTTCTTGATTGTTAGTTGAAAGTTGTCCACAAGCACGGCAATGAACAAACTGGTGGAACATTAAAAATAGAAGTAAAGAGTAAGTAATGCACATTTGTTGAGTTACATTTTTAAGTTTAAGCTTACATACTTGAGAAATGTGAAGTACTCCACCACAATGTACAGAATCAGAAAGATGATGATGTGGGGTGCACCTGATAAAGAAGAAGCATATGTCACAAAACAGAATCAAAGTGTCCCATGAAGATGCCCTATTAGGTCCCTTTTGAGTTTTATTCAAATGGTAGATCAGTCAGGGTCTAGTGGGCAGATGACACATGCACAGTCCTGGCTTTATAATTTCTTTAAGTAAACACATAGAGTAAGATGACCGAAGGTGGTTTCCCTTACCGTGATCACGACTGGTAGAGTAGATGAATCCCCAGTCATCCAGTGTGAGCAGCTGGAATAAGGTGAAGACAGTCCGAAACATGCTGCCAAAGCGCCCAGGATCTGACTTACTGAACATCTCACGGAAAATTACGGCAAACATCAGGAGGAAGGTAAACATGAGGATGATGATGGCACCCATAGATTGGAAAGACTGGAGGCAGGTCTTTACGATAGCGTGGAGGTTTTGGAGGAAACTGTCGGAGAGGAGCGTTGACGTTTTTTTCTTAAAATGGACAGTTTGTTGTTTCATAGAGATCTTACATGACAACTAATACATTTAATATAAAAAGGATGTGTATATGGGGGGGGATTCAAATCCCAAGGAGGTATCTTACCGGATGGTGCGCAAAACCCTGAATGCTCGTATGGCTCGGATGCCTTTGAAGATCTTGAGGACGCGGAAGACAGTTGTTACTTGTCCTCCACTGAAGCTCCCTGCAGACTCAAGTAAGGGTAACAGAAAGTCCACCACACTCATGGAAACGATGAAGAAATCTGAGTGACCAAGAGAGGCAGAGATGAACATTGTCAATCAGAAAAAGAGATGAATAAACATAAAGTGCCATCTGCAGAACTGTCAAATCATGCTTGTATAGTTGCAATGCAATTCAACGGATTTTAAATATTCTGATATAAAACAAAAGTCACATATTCAATTGTTGAAATGTATTTTTCTATACTTGGGTATGAGAGGTTGTTGTGCACTTACAGTATGTCAATCCTACCTAGATCATTCCAGAGGTTTGTGAAGTAAAGTCGTCCCCACACAAAGATTTTCAGGGCACACTCCATAAGGTAGATGGCCAAGAAAGCACAATCAAGTGCCGCAAAGTACCAGCCTGGGAAATAGATTACATTGTGTTTTATTAATAGCTTGTTTGTTGTTTTAAACAGTACAATATAATGCAATGCTCTTTTTAACACACCTTTTATATTGTATTACATATATGTCAGTATGTATCAGCATGCACTGCATGTTTACATGTGTAAAAACATTGCTCTAGTTGTGCTGGCTATTTATAGTAAGTAAAACAACATTTTCTTTGTGTGAAATTGCTTTTTACCTGCTCTGACGTTGATACTTTCAAATGTCTGGGCCACAAGAGTGGCTGTGTTGAGCAGAACCACAAATAGGACAAAATTGTCAAAATAGTGGTTCTCTGTAAAGTCAAAAACTAAAGTGCAAAAAAAGTGCCACAACTGTCTCAGGGCTCCCAATGACCTGACCCAAGGCTGACTTGACTGACGCTGAAGACGAATTCTACGATTCTTATCTGAAGAAGAGAGAGGCAGTGGAGAAGTTGATGACAGAGTCATGAAAGCAAGGACAAGTGATAATTAAGAGTTACACACACGAAGAGAGAGAGAGAGAGAGAGAGAGAGAGAGAGAGAGAGAGAGAGAAGTGGAGAGGTGGAAATACCTATTTCACGGAGAGTCCTCAGCGAAACACCCTCTATAGGTTCTACTGTGGAGAAAATCCGTCTCCTTGGAGGAGTAGGCTTGACATGTTCTTTGGGGTCCTGTGGTTGAACTGCTGCAAACATTATGCATTATGCATATTAATAATCCATCATGAACAAGCATATCAACGACTTTCAAATAATAGCCTGTGTCACAGGCTGTGTTTGTATCTATGTGTATCTCAAGGAGGGATTCAGACCATGAGGGCATTTGTGGTAAATGATTACCTTTACTGTCGATCAAATCCTTATAGTGCTGGAATTGTGCTGCCTCTCTATCCATCATGTATTCCTGGCTTTATGGAGATATAGGCCAATTGACTCAATCATTAGGCGGCGGAAACTGACTTATTTTGTATTTATAAATTAAATTAATCACCGTTATTGGTTTAACTAACGTTATTAATTTACTGTACGGCCTAATTGGTTAACAGACTGTTCGGCAAACTTTTCGTAAACAGACAGATTCGATTGTGATTTACCTTGAACGATGGTCTGTTTTTAGCTTACATTCTACTCAAAGGAAAATTCCTTGTGTGAGGGTATATCATGTGGGAAAAATAGAGAAATAAAAAAGCTTCCAGTTGGCTTCTGGAATTAGTTGTAAAGTAATAATGCCCGTAACGCTGCGACATATAGTTTCATTATTACGTCACATGTTTATGTGGAAATTGGCTACGTCATGTGGGTCTCACTAAAAAAATCCCGGTGATTCGAGTCTGTCGTCAACATTATAAGGCGTGGTTACAATAGGCGTACATGTATGTATGTACATGTATATGCACATTGTTCTCTATGTTACAAAGAGAAGAAAAAAAAATTAGGCAAGTTCACCGGACATGCGCACAGAATGTATTTTAAACAAGCACTGTCAGTCGTTAGGTAGGCATAGGGCCTACGTTGTTTAGATGTGTAGGCTACTCCTTTTGTATTAATGCATTTATTTAGGCCTACTTTCTCACTAATAATGTAGTTTCTTCATTATCAATATAAAACAACATTATTTTACAGTGACAATTTGTAGCCTACTCTATGGAGCCCTAAAAGGCCCCTAAAGGGCCATGGAGAAAGAAAGAAAATTTATGGTATGCGTTCCTTTGCAAATGTTTTCCGTTCCCTCGCAATACATTTGCGTTCCCACACAAAGGTTTTGCATTCCCTCACAAAACTTTTGCATTCCTTACAAGGTATGGAGCCTGTAGCCTACGTATAGCCCGTGTGGGGATAGAGTGCATTTTTTTTTAAAACGAGGGTACGATTTCGAATTCGTGTGCATGAAATAGCTAAATTGTGCGCACGGAATATAAATCATTCCCCCATTTAAATTCCCCCGCACAGGCTCCATAATAATGCCAACGAGGCTGCTTGACCCTTTAATGGCCTAGAATGAATGCTCTTATACATTAAATCAACGCTTAACGATATGTAAATTGTTAACATTTAATTAAGTGATTTATTTGTTTAGTAATAGTATTTTGCGAAAATGCACATTTTTATTTAACAAAAATAATATATCACTTTCCTTAATTTAGGGAAGATAACATTGCACAAACAAATACTTTGCCCAGGTGATGTTTATTGTCATATTAGTCTATCCTATTTTCAATTACAAAATACATTCATACTCCCCTCTAAAACAAGTGTAAGTAGCCTATTTATGTTTTGATGTTTTGATGTTTATTGTCATATTAGTCTATTCCATTTTAAATTACAAAATACATTCATACTCCCCTCTAAAACAAGTGTAAGTAGCCTATTTAAAGTTAGGCATTTTCCGTAGTGTACAAGGTATGCATAAAGTGTAGAGAAGCTTGAGTAAGCAAACAAGATACACATGGACAAATTATCAAACTCATTTTATTTTTGATCAGGAAAGAAGTCCATAATTTAATAATCTGAGTGGCCATTTCAGCCAAACGCAACATTTGGTTAACATACATTTTAAAATAAATGACGAAGTGTTGAATAATTAATAAATACACTGGATAAATAAATAAATATAAAATAAATATTCATAAATAAATATACCTTTGTAAAAAAAACAGGAGTTATTATTTCACTTCAAAGCTCTTAAACTGTACCATATCTTTTTCAGTCCTAAATAGTTTGTGACAGAACGATCACCTGCCTGCTCTCAGTTGGGTGATATTTGTTTATGTGTCTTGTTAGTCCAGGTGAGGAGTTAAAGTTATCTCTACAAAACCTACAAGGGAAAACTTCTCCTATCACCTTTCCCGTTTTCTCGTTCTCTTGATGTTTAGCTAAGGCCTCAGGTGATTCCATCTTGAAAGATTTGACTTCAGGTGGGCTGCTGCACCGCACATCGGCAAGGCCGGGTGGCAGAGCCTTGTTCTGAGGATTGGCACCGGCTTTCCTGTTGTGCAGCGCTATGTGTTTCCTCAAGTATGCCTGTCGTCGGAATTTCTTTGAGCACTGGGGACAGTTGAACATTTCTTCATCAGAGCTTGATTCGGAAGGCTGTGGGGAGGCTGGAGATGCATCTTTATTAGTTGGTGTCGATGGTCGGCTGTCATCTCTTTCCCCTTGAGTGGCCTTTGGCTTGTGCCAACGTCGATGGGACGCTAGATTGGCGGGGCAGCTGAAAACTTTATCGCACTCATCGCATCTATATTCGACCCTGACAATACGGGAACACTTGTGGTGGGCCAAGGCCAGTGGGTCTGCATATCCTTCTTTGCAAAGCTGACAGATGAATTCTCCAAGTGGAATAATATTTGGAAGCTGCTTCGACTCATTTTCTGCATCCTCAGTTATGCGCAGACCGAGAACGGGAGATGTGGTAACCTCATCCCGAACGCTGTACTTTTTGTCGTGAACGGAGGCGTTCGGAGACTTGCGCTTCTTTGTGTTGGGAGATTTGACTTTGGAGGATGAGTGTCGCTTCATTGCTGATTTGGTATCTACACACATGGTATCCAGCTTCGTGGTCATCTCTGGAAGAGATGGCATCGCTGGGGAACCGTTAGCAAGAGAGTTCCCCATATTTGCTTCGGGGAAATCCTCCGCTGCGATGGGAGATAATGAATTGGACATCTGATGCTCAGGGTCGACTGGTGGATATTGGTCATAGTCGTCGCTGTCCGGACGTGTTGGGCTCAACGACAATGCGCAGATAGATTCTGGCATACCACCGAAAACAACCCTGCTCGGAACTCTGATTGAAACGTTGACGGATGACATCAAATGGGGAGTATAAATCCGGTTGGTCTCTGTTTGCAGAGGCGTATCTGTTGTGTCCGCCTCACGCATCCTGTATGAAACAGGACCCACCTTTTTAGACCGTTTTATAAGGAAACCCCTTGGCATTATGGCTTTCTATAAAAGTAAACGCGATGCGTTCTTTTCTTCTGTATTTTTCTCTCAAAGGCGAGACTTGGGTTAGAAAAAGTCGTGCGTAATGGGCTCTGTGCGCTTTGCTGTTCTTCTCTACTCTGGCCTCCGGCACTTGTCTGGTTCTTTATAAAGGGGGTGAGCGGTCATTGTGCGACAGTTAGGACGCAGATGGCAGCAGTCCAGCCGTCAATAGAAAGGCCCGGCAACATGATCCACCAAGAGTCTCTGAGGAACACAGCGGCAGATGTCAGCCTCCCCCACAGTCGAACCTCCCCTGCCCCTCTCCCTGCCCCCACCCTCGACCAGTTGCCCCGTCCTTGACGGTCCCTCGCCATTATGCAGATTACGTAGAGCCATACCACACTTATCCAGCCTTTATCCTCCCATGTCCTCTGAGACTCCATTCAACTCACACGTGCCACTGCCGTTCATCCATTCATCAAACCGAACGAATCAAATGGGTGCTATAGGGACATCTCTGACAAAGCCGCAAGGCAGTACAGCAACATACAGCTTGAAATATGCCAAATATATCAACCGAAAGTTTTTTAAATTCAGCTTGACAATGAATCGTAAATAAAATGTCACTATCATTGTACAATTAATATAAAATTAACTTTACAGAAATTAAAGCACTATAAAAGAAGGTTGCTATTTATATATTGCCTTTAGCCTAATAGCTCAAACGTAGGCCTAGTATTGGTCTCCTTAGCTTGTCCTGCAAGCAAACTCAACATTCAACGAATGGCAAGTCAGCCACTACCTCTTCCATACACCAACAATAGAAACAATATGTCAGTGTCAGAATTTTTTTATTTTTATCGCGCGTTCACAATCTGGCACAATACCTCATCAGACCGCTGACAACATTCTCAAATAAATTAGTATAACTCGACCCATGCATGGCTCTCTCATCAACGTCCAAAATCAATAAACGGTTTTCTTGCTAGGATTCTTATTGCTTTTTTAAACGAAAAAAATGGTGGCATCTGCTGTTCTTATGCACGTAGCCGAAACGGACTGTTGAAGTGAGCAATATTATAACCAAACTGCCTCAATGTAAAAAATAAATAAAAGGTATTATGTATTTGAACTATGACTATTGATCTAAATGTATCCAACAATTGACAAGACAACTCTTGGCTTATTATTTGAAAGATTAAAAAAGGAATAGTTTCAATTGTTTACTCATTTAATTTAACTTTGACATGTAACAGTAGCCCAAATACGATTTTACGGTAAAGATTAAAACCAGGCTAAGGTTTGTTCTTATTCTCATACTATCTTTAGAACTTTGTTGTTTTCTGACGTTCCTTTCTTTGTGGGCAAGGCCTGGATTTTTTGTCAAGCAAGACAAACTTGCTACATATACTGTTATCATTTCAGAAGAGACAAGTTTAAGCAGACGAAATGCAGCCTTAAAGGCTAAACAGACGCACTTCGACCAGCCGTTGTACGGTTCCCCCAACCGGTCTGTTGTCTCTGGGGAATGTTGATTGTTATTGGATTTTTGCCCTCCTTTGGGAATTTGAGACAAAAAAAAATGTTAGCGCGAGAAGGATTGCGGTGTGGAAGGGCGTTTATTTGTAAGGCTAGGTTCTGGGTGCAGGGGAGGGGTTATATGCTATTTTCCCCATTCTTTTACTCTCCATTGTTGGAATTGGAAGTTTGAAGCGTGTGCCTTTAGAGGCACAAGCCACGCGCCCGCCCTGACCCTTGTGACATCCTATTTGCATAAAGCTGGAGGGTAGAATACGGTTCCATTCTTTGACGTGACCTGCCTGACTTACCCCATTACTTGCAGCTCAGACGCCCAACTCAGCGGCGGTATAATTAAACCGAATCACAAAATGTCGCGCTTTAAGTAACGGAAAATAGAGTTTTTTTGTCAATATGCCTAATCATGCTGCTGCACCATACATGCCAGCAATTGAGGGGATAAACACAGTAGAAAATATTAAATGAAGTTCATATGAAAACGAAATTATCAATACCAAAATCAGGCATTCTTGTCAAACAAGATTGCGTTGGAAATCATCTTTATCACCATTATCATCATCATCATCATCATCATCATCAACATCATCATCATCATCATTATAATTTTTATCATCATAATCATCTTATTCGTACTTCATTCTGAATACTCGCATTTTGTCCATATAGCGTTAGTTGAAATCTTGTTGCCAGGGAAGGATTTCAGCTCACCAGTGATTGGCCCGGGGCCTCATTTGCCATGTGCACCGCTTGCAGTCTTATTTACATACAGCTGAAGAAGGCCTACAGTATCCGTGAATGCACAGACTTCCGAACAAAGGTTAAAATATTTGCTGCAAGCATGACTCTCCATTCACTGAATTAAAATAGCCGAGGGCATCAGGTCCGCAAAATGTGATCAATTAGGAGATCTCAGCCATTGGAAGCGGCCACCCCTGTTGTGGAATTATTAATTTAATGAACTAAAGTCCATACACCAATATTCACGATGTTTTAGGCCTACATGTCTTTGAATTTAGATAAACAAATTTCTTGTTAAAATGAATAACAAGAAAATCTTTAATCAGATTTGAGATTTTGAAAGTGAAGTCTCCTTTGGCGCTGTATTTATTATTCCACTTTCTGAAGCACCGTTGCATTTAAACCCTTGTGCTCTGTTCGTTTAATTTTCACTGCAGGTGTTTTGAATGATACACACAATATCATCCGATATGCTTTCAATACACTCTATTTCTAGTATTTATCATAGTTTTTTATATTTAGAAGTTATGACCTGCAGGCCTCATTGACCTCATCTTAACCAACTCGTTTTTGAGTATAAACTGAACAACTTTGTTTTTCTCTCTCTTTCTCTCTCTCTCTC
>JAVQIZ010203504.1:0-11400 GCA_036023535.2 Galaxias brevipinnis
GATGGGAGCGTGGCTACACTAGATTAGCCGCAGAATGAGTATTGGCCAGCAGTAGATTTCTGCAGGGAGTTCTCTCTCTCCCGCTCCCTTAATAACTTCAATTTAAGCAGGCTGGCGTATCTGTCTAATAGCCTGTGACTGTTCCTCTGATAACGCAGCTTTCTTATTTTCCTGCTAACTTGAGCGACGTCAGCTCAGGGGGCTAGGGAGAGGCAGAGAGACCTTTTTCTGAAACGGAACCCTCTTTGAAAGTTCCTCTTTCAAGTGTGTGTTCTTTTTTAAACATTTTGAAATGCCTCACGTGGAGTAAATGCAAAACAAAACCTGAATTTATTACCAGGGTTTTTTGGTGTTAGAATTGAATTGAATTTGAGCGCGCGTCCACACGCACACACACACCCTCACACGCGTCTGTGTCTCTGGGGACAGGCGGAGACAATCAGCTGCCGGAGGAGGATCTGTACAGCGACGAGGACATCGAGGGGGGGGGCGCAGTCTCCATCTACGACTCCCAGCCCGGATCCCCAAAGAGAGCCCCCTCCCTGGCGGCCACAAACACCCCCTTCCTCCACTTCACCACGTAAGGACCTCACACGTCACCAACGGGGGGGGGGATTAGGTGTGGTTAGTGGGGTGGGCTAGGTGACACCCCCCCACACAGGGGACGATGTAATGTGTTTGGTTAGAAAGGAGAGTGCCCCCACCTCCAGCCTGCTAACACACCTCTGACTGAACAGCTTTCACATGACCACACACACACACACACACACACACACACCACACCTTAGCGTGCCTCCACTCCTCAGCATCCACTCCTCCACACCTCCATAAAACATCTCGGGCGTAGCTCATGAAAATAGGAGCCGGGTGGTGTTTTCATTAAGGGCCCGTTCAGAACAAAAGGCGAAGCCTATCTCGGCAGGGTGCTGGGAAACGTAGTTTGGCGGTAGCTCTCGGCAGGGACCTGATGCGATCGCACCGATTTGATTATGTTTCGCGCGCGGCGCTTTAGCGCCACCGTGTGGACGGGCGCGGCGCGACAGCCTATAAGCCAGTGCCAAGCAGAGGGGCGGGGGGCTATTTTGTCAAGCTGTCATCAGTACAGCGACGGGGACAGAAGTCGAATCAAAATCCCATTAACATGGACGGGCGGTGCTTTATCTGCGGTGGCGAGCGCTGCAGTCAATCCTCTGCCGTGTCTGTCATATCGGACAATCGTCCTGGTCGGCCCGGTCGATGGGAGAAGGAAGGGACGCCTTCCGGCTCGCGTGATTAATCTGTGACTGTCCCCCCCCTCCACCTCCACCCCTCCTTCAGCTCTGCCCTCCACCAGCCCACGGCGTACAGGCCCCGCCTGCTGCTGGCCGGGCCCCCCGGCTCAGGCCAGAGCTGCCACCTGGCCCCGGCCCTGCTCCACCACCTGGACAAGCTCTCCGTGCACCGCCTGGACCTGCCCACCCTCTACTCCGTCAGCGCCAAGACCCCCGAGGAGTCCTGCGCGCAGGTGCGTTCGCCCCCCCACCCACGCATGCACACACACACACACACACACACACACACACCGTACTTGAACCCAGCAGGGCTCTGTGATTACCACACACCTTTTTTCCAAGATCCACCCATCATCCATCGAGTCTCCCCTGTGCTATGTGCACGTGTGTGTCCAGATGCGAAGCGTTGTTTATCCTGCTCAGCTAACCCTGTGTGTGTGTGTGTGCGTGTGTGTGTGTGTGCGTGTGTGTGTGTGTGTGTGTGTGTGTGTGTGTGTGTGTGTGTCCGTTCCCCTCCTCCGGCTCCAGGTGTTCCGGGAGGCGCGGCGCGGCGCCCCCAGCGTGGTCTTCATGCCCCACGTGGCCGACTGGTGGGAGGCGGTGAGCGACACGGTGCGCCGCACCTTCCTCACCCTGCTGCAGGACGTGCCCTCCTTCGCGCCCGTCCTCATCCTCGCCACGGCGGAGGCCGGCTACCACCAGCTGCCGGAAGAGGTGGGTAGAGAGCTGAGGGCCCCGCTGCAGGCGCCCTCCGACAGAGGCACACACACACACACACACACACACACACACTTGCTCACACAGTTAGTAATTTGCGATGACACCGTCAAGGTCATTGTGAGAGTCCCACTTTCTTTTTATTGTTTTCTCTTTTGTTATCACCAGCCCCCCCCCCCCACCCCCCTCTCCCCTTTTAATCTCCTCTCTTCCCCTCTCTCTCTCTTTCATTCTCTTCTCCCGTGAAGCGGCGAGCCAAGCCAATATGAGACCACCAACTGTGGGTTAGGCCTAGAAAGAGAGAGGGATGGAGGAAGAGAAGGGAGAAAGGCGGAGAGAAATACGAAAGGGCTGCTTCTCTCTAGTCAGACAACAGAAGGACTTTAATTACGTCTGGGGTTTGGCAGCCTGTGTCTTCACCCCAGGACACACACACACACACACACACACACACACACACACACACACCCTGGCCAGCTCGATATGCCCTCTCTGCACAGGATTCTGCTCACACAGTGGGTGTGTGGGTGTGTGGGTGTGCCAGTGATTTGGCAGGGTCTTGATCATGGCCGTGCTCCAGGGTGACAGAGACTCCCGTGGAGGTTTTCTCTCTGTGGTCCACTCATTAGCACTCGGGCACCTGGGCTGCTGGGAGGACTGGAGGCTCTCTCTCTTTTCCCGTCTATCTCTCTCGCTCTCTCTGTCTCTGTCTCTCTTTCTCTCTCTCTCTCTCTCTCTCTCTCTTTTCCCATCTCTCTCTCTTTCTCTCTCTGTCTGTCTCTCTCTCTCTCTTTTCCCGTCTCTCTCTCTCTCTCTCTCTCTCTCTCTCTCTCACTCTCTCTATGCAGTGTCTCTGTCTGTGTCTGTGTTATCTCTCTCTCTCTCTCTCTCTCTCTCTGCCTGTCTCTCTCTCTCTATGCAGTGTCTCTGTCTGTGTCTGTGTTATCTACCTCTATGCCTCTCTCTCTCTCTCTCTCTCTCTCTCTCTCCCCGTCTCTGTCCCCCCTTACATCTTCTTTTGCTCTGACCCTTGATGTGGCCTCCCTCTCTTGCGTGCCGCCCTCTCTTCCTCACCCTGTTACCTGTAAGCTAACGTCTTCACCCTGTTCCCTCCCTCCCTCAGGCGTCAGGCCGGAGGCGCTCTTGGTGCGCGCGGCGCCCACACTCTGACTATTGACTTTCCTCCCCTCCGTCTCCCTCCACATCCCTCTGACACTTTGAAAGCCTGCGTTTTCTTTCGCCGCCTCCGGGGCTCGCGACCTTGACATATTGACTGCGTGTTGACAAGTGTCCTTTCAAAGGGATTAAGTCTAAAAGGGTTTTTGTCCCCCCCCCCCCACGCGAGCCGGGCCCTTTTGCTCCGACATGACGGTTTGTCACTAATGGCTCACGGGGCCACCGCCGAGTCGCACTCTGCTTGGCCCCATCGGAAACGCACTCGCGTCGCCGGGCCCTCTCACCCCGCGCCACGACTTTGTTTCCGTGGAAACTCCAATCTGCCGTCCGCCAGGCCCACTTTTGTGCTCTCTTAAGGACACCCGTTATCTGTTTAAGTTTTGTTTTCTGGAGGCCCTCAGAGATGTCGGTGAGCTGCGAGTGGGGAAGTTGAGTGTAGCACACAGGACTCTGTGGCGTGGCGGTGGGCTCTTCGTGCTCTCAGTCCTGTTTTATGTAGCAGGGTGGATCCAGGCTGGCTGTGGAGACACGGCGCCCTACAGCCGGGCCTGATATAAGTACCAAACCTCCTTTATCCCCTCCTCGGTTTCCATCCTGGCGCTGTCCGATCGATGGGTTCAGTGGGAGTGGGTCAGTTTGGCTTTAGCGGCGGGCGATTTAGATGGGACGTATACAGGTGGGAGGTTTGGGTTGATGCCTGTTAGTCTGGGGTGTTAGAGTGAGTGTGTGTGTGTGTGTGTGTGTGTGTGTGTGTGTGTGTGTGTGTGTGAAGCCCTGGCGCTGTCAACACGTGTGACAGCTGTCGTCTCAGCACCACGTCCCAGCAGAGACTGTCATCACCCCCCCCACCCCACCCCACCCCCATCGGTCTGCCAAACCACCACCGCCGTGCCCGTCCTCCACCACACGGGCTCCTTTCAGTCATCTCTGCTACACCCCCACCTTCCCTTCGCTCTCCTGCTCTCCTTTGGGCGGGCGGGCGGGCGGGCGGGCGGGCGGGCGGGGGGGGGGGAAGGGAGGCCGTGGGTGTGAAGGCCCAGGCCTGCGTGTACGGCCGCCCGATGCCCCGCAGGGCGTCTCTGAGGCGGGCCAGCCTCCGGCAGGGAAGGGAGGCTCCGACGGACGGCCAGGAGCCAGGCCCCGTGCTCGGAGCCAGCGTGCGGTCAGGACCTCCTTCGCTGTGGCATGCGCACTGCCACACGAGCACGCTCTCGCGCACACGGACACACACAAACCTACATGCCTGCCAATTCCGCAGATGGGGGACTAGTTTGACCTAATTGGCTGTGGGTATCTGTCTGCGAGCCTTTAACCCCTGGATGCTTTTTAAAGCAAGCCGATTTGCGTGCTCTTAATGTGTTTAATTTTTTTATTAAGCTCCCAAAACAAAGCCCACCGAGTGAGCGTTGACTAGAAGCACGAGCCCGATCGATAATCCCGGGTGGGGAATGACAACGTGGGGGAGCCGAAGCTCCTGCACGGCCCCGCCCGCCGCCATTGTAGACGCTAACCGGCTTACGAGACGACGCTCGCTCTCCTCCTTCAGCCGGAGCCCTCCAGAGATAGGGACATGAATAGGACGCGTCCCCACCCGGCTTCTGAAAAGCCCCCTCTTCAGTCAGGGACAGGATTTGGGAGCTGTGTTTTGTATTTATCTAAGGTAATCGCCCCCTTTTTAGGAGGCCGATTGAAGACGCCGCCTGATTGAACAATGGCTTTACCGCTCTACGCCTCCCCCGCCTTCTCTCTCAGAGAGTCCGGAACGCTCGGCAGTGCTCTTCAGTCCGTCCCGGACGAACGCCCATCGATACCGCCCCGCCCCCGCCGTCAATCCGGCGGATCTTTTGGAGTTCCTCCGGCTTACCTTCAGCAGGATGGGGGTGGGGTGGGGTGGGGTGGGGGGGCGGGGGGTAGGCTGCAGGGCTCCGAGGGCTGTTTAAGGGGAGAGAAAGCAGGGCTCCTTTTTCTTATTATGCCATTTAAGGCAGCGTCCCGGGGTGCAGACGGACGGCTTTGTTATTCTCCTGTCTGACTTTGGTGGAGGGTCCCTGCTGTGCTTCACCGCTCCCGCGTCCTTTCCCGCGTCGCTCCGTCTTTTTCCTCTCTCTCTCTCTCTCACCCCCTTTTGCGCTATCCTTTCTTCCCGCCCTCCCTCCCCTGGTCTCCCGCCTCTCTCTCCCCCCACCCCCCTCCTTTCTTTTTATCGGCCCCGCGGCCTTGATCAGGTCGGAGTAAAATCATTACCTGCGGGGTGCAACGCACAAACTGAGCCGGGCTCCCTCGCAGGCTCTTGCTCTCTCTTTTTCTGCCCGTCTTTCTTCTTCCCTTCTTCCCATCATCCCACGGCCTCCTGAGGTGAGTCCGCCGTGAGGCAAAGAAAAAGCCGGAAAGAAGAAGCCGGGAGAGCGAGAGAGAGTTAGAACAACCCCCCCCAAAGAAAAAAGGCAGATAGAGGAGAGGCAGATTTAGAGCTGATCAATGCAAAACGCAGATGGAGAAGTGGAAGGCAGGACAGAAAAGTGTACTAGGCACACTGTCAGCACAACTACCTGGCCTCCCATCGGACCCGGCCCTCCAGCTGGATCCATGAGCCAAGCTTGACCCCTGACCCCCCCCCCCCTCATCCTCCGCCCACCAGTCCCAGTCCAGCTGTACTGTCCAACCTGGATGAAGGCTGTATCCATGCCGGATAACACACACGGGGGGGGCAGCAACTGAAACGTTGCTGCTGACCGCTGAAGCTGTCATTGAAATGGATGAGCTGTGGGGTTCTTGCTGCAGCCCGGGTGTGCAGCCATGGCTTTGAACTGGTATTCAGATGGCGTGCAGCGGGGTTGTAACCTTACTTGGGTCTAGCTGTGAGGTACCAGTGGTGGTACGGTGTTCTTTTGGTTCGGGGGGGCCGGTGCACCAGCGCTCTGCTCAAATCTGTATTTCAGTAGGTGCTCTCTACATACTGCCTGGCAAAGCATCTCATGGCACCTTATGAATACTGTATGCTTACAAACAACAATCCTTTATGGAGGCGAAACACACGTACTCAGCCACTTACATATTGACTCACACACACACACACACACACTCACACTCACTCATCCAGGTTGAGTGGATTCCATCTCGGCACTCTCTCCTCGCTGCCCGGAGTGAAAAAAGGAGAGACATTGCCGAACATGTCGGTCAGCGCAAGACACGGGCAATATCCCGGATTGATTCCTTATTCAACAGCCCAATACAGCTGCAAAAGTTGGCTCGGGCATTGACAGGTTGGCATCCAAAGTTGCGTTCAAGACAAGTGACTTACGGGTCTGCTGACTCTGGGTTGGGCAGCGGCAGACTTGAGAAAGTGTCAGTATCAGACAGACAGACAGACGCACTTCGCTCCTGTAAGTGTAGCGAACAGGAACGCTCAGCGCCCGTTCAGCCAGCCGGTTGTTTGGATTGGTGCTATAGCGCGCGCGCACACACACACACACACACACACACGCTTTAAAATGCATCCTCCCTGCCTACCACTCACACTGACACATCAATCCCTCTCACGCAAACGCAGCACCCCACCCACACACACGGGATCATACACTTGCACCCTCTCAACGGCCACACGCAGACTGACAAGCTAACACGGTCGATATCCAAACCGTCCATCGTCCCCTTCATGCAACGCTGCTTTGTTGTTTCTCCACC
This sequence comes from Galaxias brevipinnis, assembly GCA_036023535.2. Classification (NCBI taxonomy): domain Eukaryota; kingdom Metazoa; phylum Chordata; class Actinopteri; order Galaxiiformes; family Galaxiidae; genus Galaxias; species Galaxias brevipinnis. The sequence goes on from JAVQIZ010203504.1 coordinate 6,849, forward strand.
ACTTATCCTTCATCTGAAATTCAGCATTCCTTTTTTCTTTTTTTTTTTTTCTTCTTCTCTCCTTTGCGTCAGAATATTGATATCGGATCTGTCTCGGCGCCGCGTTACTCTGGCAACTGCAAATTGAATCTCCCGGCTTTTAAAAAGTTGAGTCTTGTGAAGGCGGCTGCATAACAAGGTTGCCCTCCCGCAGCGGTTTCATCCTCAGCCGTTTTGGATGTGGAGACGGCTCCACCGGAGGGAAAGTTAGGACGACGCCAAGATAGCTGCGCGACCGAGTGGCGTCCCCCTCCCGACCATAAACCCCCGTATGGGAAGTCGAGTGAGACTAGGGAAATGGAAAAGTTAGCGTTAGTCAAACTTCGAAAACTTTCACCCCCCCGAAGTTATAAAGTGCAGGGTGTGGTTTTTCTTTCTGACGTTTTCTTTTAGACCATAAGTAATAACTGCGTTTGGTTCGAAGGTTTGGAACGTGGAACAGCCACCCCGAGCGGTCTCCGCCTGCCTGATTGAGAAGAGCCGGTGGACTAACCCTTTAATCGCTGTGTCCTCTGCCTGATGAAGGAGAGCCGATGGACTAACCCTTCGATCGCTGTGTCCTCCAGGTGAGGAGCATGTTCCAGAGGAGCTACGGGGAGGTGGTGACCGTGTCTCCCCCCGACGAGGAGGAAAGGAGGAGGTTCTTCACCGACCTGCTGCTGGTGCAGGCCACCAGACCTCCGCCCCGCAAACGGACCACCGGTACGGAGACACACACCCACGCGCACACACACATACACACACACACACAGAGAAAGAGAGAGACACACGAGTGCTGAGTATCCTAGAGGGCAGTATTGATTGCTGTGTGTTTCTTGAAGCTCTATTCGTTTTGAACAGTGGCCTATGTGCAAAGTACAGCGTTCATGTCTGGCTCCATCTGTCCAGCTGTCTCGAAGGTGTCCCCACTGTTCATCATCACGCCCATTTCAGTCACAGCCCCCTCGAGCAGCTTAGGCAAATTGGATTCGATGAGAATAAAAACCGTCTCGCGCTTAGCACCGCGAAGCGATTTGCTTCGAAGCAGCCAACATTTGAAATCTGCGTTTTGGCAGCGGCGGACTCGGCGGGGGCAAAGCGTGAAGAGGGTTTAGGGCTTTTGGACGTCTTTTAACCACGTTTTTTTACGACTCCGCTCTCCGTCCGCTCTTCCGTTCGCTCTTCCGTTCGACGAAGCCCCGCGCCGTTTACCTGACACGCTAAACTACAGCCTAAGCCTCGACCGGGCCGCTCCTCTCCTCTACCTCCCCGCTCTTCATCATGCCTTTAGTTCCCGCTAGCTTTTCCCATTACGAGGCCCAGCAGCCTTGGTAGTCGAGCATAGGATTAGCCCAGCGTGGCGTCCGCAGTCCCCCTCCCCCCCACCACAGCCTCTCCCTCACCCCCTATGCTCCCCCCCCTACCCTCGACCGTGGGGCGCCCTCTCGTTCCGGGCCGAGCGGGAGAGAGCCGTCCCGCCGTGGCCACTGCAGCAGTCCGCCTTTCAAATGGAAATGCTTCCCAGCGGCTGCCGGCCGGGCCTCATTGAGGTCCAGGCGGGGGGTCCCCCCCGCGCCTCTCGGCCCGCTCACCCCAGGGGGTCCCCCAGCCCCATCCCCAATAAAACAGCCGCCCCGCTGGCTTCCGTCGGGCATGGCGGCGGTGGATGGAAGTCAAAGAGGGGAGAGAGGGAGAGAGAGAGAGAGAGAGAGAGAGAAGAGAGGAGAAAGGATAAAGAGAGACAAGCGGCAGGACAGGAGTTCACCGTTATTAGCCATGATTAGGCTCCTGGGTGACGGCTAGCGGAAGATGCTAATGCGGCGCGGAGGCCCAACGATGTCGGCATGCGCCCGAGGCGAGGGCGAGGGGCCCGGCCGTCTCCAGGGAGGGGGTGGGTGGGTGGAGGGAGAGGAAATCTGCTGCCTCTCTTTTAGGTTTCCACCGTCAGCTAGAGGCTAGTTAGAAACGTCAATCGTATTTTTTTTAACTTTTTTTTTTGACCTTTTTTTTTTTTATTCATGTTGGTCGGTTGTTCTTGAGTCCCGAACATCTAGGATTTTATCCCGGTGTTGTCGAGAGGGAGAGGGAGCCGGCTTGCCCTGCTGACGTGTTCACCTCGCCGTGGGAGACTGTGACAGGGGCTTCCACAGCAGAAGCAGCAGGGGGCTTGTGTGATCACCCACTCCAGTTTCTCCACACTCTTCATGTGTGCTTCATCAGGAGCTATGCTGCCCTGGTACCATAGCCCCCTGTTGTGTGTGTGTGTGTGTGTGTGTGTGTAGGAGACCTCTTCCCATTCTCCTGGTGCGCCCTCTGAACAGCTCTTTCAACCATCCCTCTCTCTCACTCTTTCCCTCTCTCTCCCTTGCTCTCTCTTTCTCTCTCTCTATCTCTCCCTCTCTCTAAGGCGTGCTGCGTGAGGCGGTGCTCCCAGTGGCCGAGGCCCCGGCCCCCAGGCTCCTCTCGGCGCAGGAGCAGCGGCGGCTGGCCGAGCAGGAGGAGAACACCCTCCGGGAGCTCCGGCTCTTTCTCAGGGACGTCACCCGACGCCTCGCCACCGACAAGCGCTTCAGCATCTTCAGCAAGCCCGTGGACATCGAAGAGGTCGCGAAAACACACACACACACACACACACACACAGACGCTTGTACATGCCCCGCACAGTGTTCCCGCTAAATGGGTGTAGACCTGTTGCTTAAGTGGCCAGCGAAAGGGAAAGGGCAAAGCTTTTTATAACTGGCCCTCCATTCATAGTCTCTGAGTTTACCATGAGTAGGTGGTGGGGCGGTGTAGCGTAAGCTCCATTCACCTGCTGGGCTGACTCACGCTCTCGGTGAGGTTTGATAGCCACCCTGTCCCATTTGCTGCCTGAAGGCCGAGGAGAATCTGTTTTAACAGGGTTTAATTGCGTAGCCGTCGTGCACTCTCCTACTAGCCAGCGATACATACACACACACACACACACACACACACACACTCTCTCACCAACACACCGGCGCAACAACATAGGCCAAGGTAATTTTGCTCAATAGGGAGTCCTGGTAACGATAAAATGGAGCGCTGTCCGTGTATCATTTTAGATATCTGCCGAATTCACGTTGACAGTTTCACACCAAGCTAAGAGGACGCAACTCTTTCAGTTTAGACTAAGCTGATATCATAAGTCGTCAAAGCTAACATTAGCTTGCTAGCTGTTCCGAAACCATGTCACAAAGGATATCTTAGCTGACATTTGTTTGTTAGCTGCTCCAAAACTCACTCATTAAGAGCTCAGACCACCACTAATACATAGCAATGCACATTGAATGGCCCCACCAAATAAGGCACATTGAATGGCCCCACCAAATAAGGCACATTGAATTGGCCAGCAGCATGAAGTGGTTGAATGAAAATTTGACTGTTCGCCTCCCTTCCCTCCCGTTTTGACAGGTGTCGGATTACCTGGAGGTGATTGGCCAGCCCATGGACCTGTCCACGGTCATGACCAAGATCGACACCAACCAATACCTGACGGCCAAAGACTTCCTGGTGGATATTGACCTCATCAGCAGCAACGCTCTGGAGTACAACCCCGACAAGGACCCCGGAGGTGGGGGATCCCAGAGACACATTGTCGCCCCCCCCCCCCCAAAAAGGGCATATACACAAACACATACACACACACACACAGGAAGAGACAGGCGAAAGAACGGGCTGATTTATGGCGTTCTATTTGGCAGTCAGTGTGTGAGATAAAAGCTAATTAGATGGGACAGTTATGCGGCTAGCGCGTAATGATTTCGGAAAAAGAGCTCCTGGCCAGCGAAATTGCAAAACTTGAAATTGGTTTCTTTCAACTTGGAGATTCAAATGAAATAACGCGTCGAGACAGAACACCCCCCCCCCCGCCCCCCGCCCTCCACCGCGCCCTAAAAAGTTGCATCTCCTCCGCCTCGTTCCTCCCCTCCCCTCCTCAGCCAGGCCTCATGCGCATGAAAAATTCATTTCATCTCTTGTCTCGTAATTTGAACCCATTTTTATCTCAACCCTTTCTGTTCTGTTTACTTCTCTGGACTCCTTCCACCAGTGTTGGCAGATAATGAGCAGGGTTAGCCGCACACACACACACACACACACACACACAGACCAACAAACTATGGCAGAGTGGAACAGAGTGAAAGCCAGAGCTGGAGCCAGCCAGCGAGCGAGAGGTGCAGCATATGAGTAGAGCTTACAAATCAATTAGAAAGGCATACATTATTCAAATGTGCACTGCGTGCCGCAGAGTCAAGTGTGGCCGAGCCCATGTAGGCAGTGTAACAGGCCTACGCATTCAGAGCTCATCAATAATTCACCTCCCCTGAAAACCAACTCGGACAAAAAACAAAGAACCGAGGAGGAGGAGGAGGAGGAGGTGGTGATGATGATGAAGAGGGGGAGGAAGAAAACGGGCGAGCCGCTCTGCTCAGGCCGAACAACAGACGGGGCCGTCCCCTTTAATTGAAAGGCCGCATTTTCAGACCTTTCAATTAAAAAACGGTCATTTGATTTCTCG
>JAVQIZ010203520.1:0-13699 GCA_036023535.2 Galaxias brevipinnis
AGTATTACTACATTTTGTAGAAGCTTGCTGGTAGTTCAACTACTTTCTTATGCGTAGTAATTAAGGTAGTATTACTACATTTTGTATAAGCTTGCTGGTAGTTCAACTACATTCATATTACATATATATACATTCATATAAAACTACTTTCTAATTCAGCTATAGTAGGCAAAATTAATAATACATCAAAAATTAATAACAAATTGTCTGTAGGCTCAATAATATATGTATTTGTTTAAATGTATTTTATATTCATTAGGCTAGTTTTGATGCGCACATCCTTAAACTAACGAAGGTGAACGACAACGGTTTAGCTCTAACTGAACAGCGCAGAACACGGCCTAACAACTTTTTTTTCTGATTTTATAACGTCTGCTACGTTAATATAATTAACATCTTGGATTTTCTTAAGACTACCTTAAGCGAATTAAATAATATATTTTGTGAAACGCAATTCAGAAGCGTTTTTACAAATCAAAATTGTAGTTTTTAAACCACCAAGGCAAGGTTCTATGGTTGTTGGCTTGAAACATGAGAAAGAAAGAGCAAATATGCTCCGTGTAATTCACGTCAATGACTCAACGTTGTCTTTCTCCAAGATAGGTTTTTAGTTGGAACATGGCTGTGACTGAAGTGCTGCTTTCACGTAATCGCCCTTTTTTATTAGACCGTTAATTTGACAATTGGCTTTCCCACTGAGAATCAAAACTATAATTTAGCATAAGTATCGGACATTGATATGGTATTATTTTCCGATACCCGATCCGAGTACCGAAGCCCAGTCTCGGCCCGATACCGATACCATCAAGTAGTATCGGTGCATCTCTAAAATTATGCCAAATGGGGCAGGAGATACATCCCAATAGATTAAAAGTAATTTTTAACACGTTTTCAAAATAGAAGTCATGGCTAGACGGTTGCGCCACATGATATTTTGACACTTAAAACAACAGAAAAATAACCAATAACTAAAAGGTTTGGAAAAGTTAAAGTGGGTACGTATATGGGAAAGGTACTAGGTATATGTGTTGTCTTCTTATGTGTTTAGACATTTTCTAAAAGACAAAAAATGCGGTTGGACAGAAAAAGTAGGCGTCACGTCATTGACCCTTATACACATGAATTGCAAACTTTCTAATGTGTTCTTGCAAGAGGTCAACAAGTTTTTCTATAAACGTGTGCTTCTTAAGTAAAGTGTTTCATTTTGATCTCTTCCAGTGCTTTTTTCATAATTTTAATGATTCGGCTGACCCACTCTTCCCAGGAAATTGTTTCCTTTAGTTGACGGATCAATTACTGTAGGGAAGAGGCATTTACAGGGCTGTACGCTTACTTTTTTAGGTGGTAGCACCACTGCTAGCAAGTTAAAGATTTTAGTAGCACAGATAAATATTTAGTAGCACACACAAGTGGGCAGTTTAAACACATGTTTTATCAGTTTTAAAAATACCTAATTAACTTATTTCGAGCGCATTCAGCTCTTTATCTCTCTATTGCCTTTTTTGTAGGCATTTTAATATATGCCACTGTAAACATGTGCAGAGACAACAGTATAGACAACAAGACAACAGTATAAAATAATTTACAATACCACAAAATAGGCCTTGTAAAATGGGACACCCCAGAAGCCATGGCCGGCTTATAAATAGGGCCCCAGACACAATAAGCATACAATAAAACATTTATTCATTCTAATGTAACTGTAAGTCTAGAAAACTACCTAAAATTCTATATTTTATTAGGATATAGTTCATTTTGGAGTTTATACACATCATCACTTGTACTATTGTCTGCAGTGGGAGAGGTACATGCGTTGTGATGGGAGTCCAGACCCCACAGTGCAACAGGAAATCAACACCTTCATCAAACTGTGGAGGGAGGACCCAAAGGTTGATACCATAAAGGTGCTCAAGGAGTGTGCCCTCACTCTACAGGTCAGTGTGTTTCCTTGTGTGCGTGTCACTGCAAGTGTGTGTGGCTTTGTGATCGTTCACATAGCAGTTTTGATGACGTGCTTTGCAGCTAATTGAGGAGCTGGAGAGCCTTCTGATGGACAGTCCTGATCCTGCTGATGTCCAAAAGTACCAGGAGACACTGGCCTTTTTGCAGGAACTCATCCACTCCAAGCTACAACTCACCACTGAAGAGATACTTAAGGTTGGATTCCTGACCTCCAGTAGAAATATCCATACAGTCATCTCTAGATCAAAGGCTGACAAATCAATGCATGTTGATACATATAATTTTTGCAGATTGTATTTGCATTACAATGCAGCCCCTGTAGTTGCTGGGTTTTGTTTTTGGACTGCAGATGTTTAGTTGAGGTTAGAGTCTCTTTCTCCCACACCATGCAGACTGCCAACGCTCACTCAGACATAGAGACAGGCAACATGCAGACTGTGATCAAGGATGAGAACATCACCATGTGTCTGTGGGCCAACCTCAACAAGAACCCACGGTGCGCCATCAAATAAATGAACATGCACAAACCTGTATTAAAGATCACAAAGTGCATAACATGTAATTACCATTACTCCTAAAGCTATATTTCCTATGGCCCTCTGTGGTGTCTCCAGGTTCAAAGGCTTCCAGTTTAAGGAAGTAGGCCTGGGCTTTAAGCTGCCAAAGCAGCTGGCTGTGAGCGACATCGCCGTGCGCATCCTCCACACACGCTATGACCACCTGTCTCACCTGGCCCGGCGGGTCCAGCAGGCCCAGCTCTTGAGCCAGATCCCCAGCCACAGGTCTGTAGGGCCTGGGGAGAAGGCAGTGCTGGAGGCTGAGTCCTTCGCTAAAGAGAAGGGAGATGGGGGAGCAGGGGCCGAAGGCACGGAGAGCCAGCAGCATGGTGCGGTAACAGAGGTCGAGGTACACTCGGTGAAAGGCTCTGATGGAAGAAAGGTGAGAGGGAGAATATCATCTGATCATCCTACTTGGTGTTGATGCTTAAAATAGTACCGTTGTAAAGGTGCCAGAAGAGTTCAGTTAACTTAGACTGTGTGTGTGTGTGTGTGTGTGTGTGTGTGTGTGTGTGTGTGTGTGTGTGTGTGTGTGTGTGTGTGTGTGTGTGTGTGTGAATACATGTGTGTTTAGAGTGCAGTGAGCGTGTTGTCTGCAAAGAGCGGTCCAAAGCATGCTGACGGAAAAGAGAGCCCGGTGGTAGAGGGTGTTACGGATGAAAACGCTCCCCCAGGTTAAAATCACCTTTATTTACCAACATGCATATACAATCGTTAGTGCCTTGATGTTCATGGTGGTAGAGAATTTAATGATTCACTGCTCTATGATGAGGATATTTTCATCTGTAAAGTGATCCTGCATGAACTGCCATCCTAATGTTAAACTTCAGATAGTTAAACAATAGTACACTGGTGCAATTTGTTGATACTTAATATCCCAACAGTTCTTGCAAAAGGACAAACAGGTTCCACTTCTATGTGCCTTACAAGTGAAATAATCCTAAAGGTTGACCTGAAACAGGATACCCTAGACATTTTATTATAAGAACACTGAAATAAAGCCTGAACACAGTGGAGTGAAGTTACATTTTATAAAGGTAGTTATAATAAAAATACAGTTTGAAAACAACTGAGCAAAATGAGCACATATCTGAAATGGGTCAGTTGAAAATTGTTATTGCACTATATGACACTATCCCTGCTACAGGAGGAGAATACCTCAATGCAAATCCGGAGGGCATATTATTCCAGAATCCACTCTCTCCTCCCTCTTTTTTTCAAAGTTTTCCCCCATATCACTTTGTGTCTCCAGGTGAAGGGGACTCCGACCCTGCCACAGTGGACAGTGCGGAGGTTGACATGTTTGACAGGGGCAAGGTGGTGGACCTGCAGCAATACACTCCCCTGGGCGGGATCTTCTACTGGGACGTGTTCCGCCTCCCACCCCAGGCCCAGCACCTCAGAGGCTGGGAGATGAGAAATGTTAGCGATCACACACAGCCAACCCATTACCACCCACTTCAAAGAATGAGTCTATCTCAACACTATTCCATCGGAGTTGTACATACCACAGTAAATTACTTTCACAACCTGCTATTTCTCCACTCCTAGTTGTTGGACACAGGGCTGCAGGTGTTCCCCTACCCAATAGAGCAGAGCCAGGTCCATGGCTCAGGCTCAGGGAAGCTAGAGGACACCGGGGCCCTGACCAGTCCACCTGTAGGGGTGTCTGTTATCCTTCCAGAGTCAGTTTGCTTCTTGGAGCACCCCAATGTGGCCCGCTGGGACCCCACAGGTCAGACACAATAGTTCAGTCCGAAAGCTTGCAACCAAAACTGACTTATCACAGAAAGTCCAGACGAGGCTCATATGAATCAGACATTACTTAGTCCCAATAATCAATGGAGTTTTGTTTCCAACCAGAACACATGCTAGTTCCAGTGCATTACAATTTGTCATCCAAACGCAGTGAAACCACGTTCCTATTTCCTCCCCTAGGTCAGCAGTGGAGGACAGATTGCATCCGTGACATCCTCTACAATGTAGAGGAGAAGAGGATCTCTTTCAAGATGGACGCCTTTTATACTTTCACCCTGCTACAGGACACCTACATCAACATACCCTTTCAGAGCTGGAAGCTGCAGCCACTCGGTCAGGATTCCGCCATCTTCACCATTAACGCAGCGCAGAATGACATCAGCATCACCATTAAGGCAAGAATGCATATATGCACAGAATTGTACAGTTATACTCTCATAATTCAATAATTCATCCGTTAGGTGAGGTTAGGAAAGGATAGACCTATATTGAACGGACCTCTCTCTGTATCCTACAGGGGGGTCAGTGCATGCTTCGATTGGACCAGGAGAAAGGTCTGTCCCATCTGGTGGGCCAGTGGATGAGGCCTAAGGACCTGCAGAGGGCCATGGTCAGTGTTGGCCTCAACATCTTCTTCAACCAGCACTCTGACACATACATCACCCCCAACCGTAAGGTGAGCAGCAGCACACGTTATCCAACGTAAACGAGATGCAGTCGTGACGTATGCAATTAAACAATTCACATTGTTCTTTCAATGGAATGTTATATGATATGGTAAGCCATTGCTAGGATTCAGTCAATTACTGCACACTTTGATCAACCACATGTGTCCAGAAAGAGGCTTTTATGAGACATGTCAGACTCGATGGGATTGATGTTTCTGTGGTCCACAGGACCCCTTAACAGAGCACGCAGCCTACGAACAGATGGCGCTGCTCTCCTCCGCCTTTGCCTTCTCTTGGAGCCAGTGGAACACCAAGTGTGGAGCAGAGCATCTGGTGCTTCAGGTAAATACAAAACACTCACGCACGCTCAGAGATAGTAAACTCACGTAGACACATCATACACACCCATTTCAAAACGAGGAAAGGACAGCAGTGTTTACTGGCAGGACCAACGGCTGTATTCCAGTAACAGGAAAAGCAGTCGAACAGGTAGCGATGGCAGCTTGCCCCTGGCTGACTTGACAGAGGATGACTAGGCACACCGTCAGAGACCTGAATCAAAAGGACCATGAATTCACTAAATCGAGCATACGATTGCTCACCTCCATCGCTCTCTCCCCCCAGGTGTGTGAGCACAGCTCGGCCTCCCCCATCTCCAAGAACGCCTGGAGCGTCTATATGCTGGGGGCTCAGAGGAGCCAGAGGCTGAAGATCAAGGAGCAGTGCCCGGCCTTCTCCCCGGAGCTCTACCCGGGCAGCGAGTTCCACTCCACCTTCCTCCACATGCTCCGCGACGGCATGAATCACAAGGGCCTGGAGAGCACTCTGGCCTCCCACCACCTCTACATGGACGCCGTGCAAACACTGCTGTGTGCCACACGCCCACTCAACTATTGCTGAGGTGAAAAGGGCAGGTTGGTCCCAAGCAACCTTTGGATGGGGTCAGTGAGGGAACCGATTAGTGACATACGAGGTGGACCATCGGACAATAAAAGAGTCCACGGACCTTAGATAGGTCCCATGTGCATGCATGCTTTTATAAAACAGACTTGTACGACTTTCGTATAATTGGTTACTTTATTTGTGCAAAGTTTCACTTCTCCTCTTTGGAACGTACAGAAGTGTTTGAAGTCAGAAGTGATCAAAACAGAAAAATAATTAAGACAATTAATGAAAATGTCACGTGTGCTTATAACAAATGTTGATAACAACCCCCCCCCCCACCCCCAAAATCATACATTTTCACACACACTCACACACACAGACACACACACCTCCCCCTTCAAAGCACCGCTCGCACACAATGCAAACAGTAAAATTATAAATAAAACTTCAAAATACATTTAAAATGGAAGATTCATTACTAAAACGGTTAAAAGGTTTTAAAAAGCTAAGTTGACGTTCAGCCATGGTCCTTGTGATTGGCCAGCTCAGTGTTTTTGTACTTATGTCCTTTGATTGCGATCGAGGTCGACCAAGTGCCAACATTATGCAACTACCAACCGATAGCATCTAAGCCCGGGCATGAGAGGCGTGGTGATCCAATTCATCAGCGACAGTCTTTAGATGGGGTGCTGATGCCTCCAAGTGCTTAATCTCATCACACACTAACTAGTTTCAGACATCCAACATAAAATAACTTTAAAGGGTTGACCGTCCCCCAGAGACCTGTCCGGTCCTGCCTGGTCCATTCATCTGTTGGGGGAACGTCAGGCACCACCCCTCCTCCAGGACTACACGGGGGGCTGTCCGTTGTGCCTCAGCCCCGTGTAGGGCCACAGAAGCTGCTGGATGGTCATCCAGGAGTCCCCTGTGCCCACGGGGGCCGCGTCCACGGCAGGCTGCATCATCAGGCTGGCCAGCAGCGCCAGAAGGCCAGCCAGCACCACCACCATGGCCAGCCATAGCCACAGACCCCTGCTGGTGCTAGGAGGTGCCGCCGCTATCGATCCCCTGGCTGAGGGGCGGAGGTGGCTCTGGGTCTGACATGGCGCGGGCGTCTGCTCTACTAGGCTTGTGCTGAGAGTCGGGCTGGAAGCAGGAGGGGGTAAAACGTGTGAAGGGGATCGGAATAGAGAAAAGAAACACGGTTAGTATAACTAAGCCGATTAATACAGAACATACACTGGATAATCCTGATTAGTCATATATTGATTCACAAGAGCAAAACTTGTGGAGATTTACGAGACAGTGAAAGCATTGCTGATTTGATGAGGTTAGAAAAGCATCCAAATAAGAGCACAAGTAAGAGGATCAGGAAGAATCATGGTTAGTAACGTTAGAAATGTACAAAGCAACACAGAAACAGTAAGATGCTCATAGCTTGCTGAAAGGCGGTTGTCATGATCCACATTCACTCACTCAAGAGATACCCTTTCGGGGATGTTAATAACCACTGCAAAACAAAAGTTCCATTGGCAGAACAGTTAGACGTGAACAATGCGACGGAAACATCAAACAGCCCAGGACCACAGCAGACATGATGTATGGAGTAGGCAGGGGGAGCTGCAAGTGGCTCCCACCATAGAGTTAGAGGTCTAATTCTATGGCTCGCACACTTTGAGACTGTCCCCCTCATACACTTACAGCATCAAGTACAGTCCTTCATTGTTCCTGGGAGAAACGTGAGGAAAAGAAAGACAAGAGTGCGGAAACGTTCAGTTGGATGCCGAGCAGCTGAAGTGCGGAAAGACAACACTTGACCAGACCCTTTAGCACTTACTCCCATACAGAGCACCACTGAAAGTCGGCCATCGTTTAGGCAAGGCCGCAACACAACATAAGAACAAATTTGAAGAAACGCTGATTTGAGCGCAACAATGTCGATTTACAGAGTGCACAATTTCCCCATCCCAACTTGAGATCGATGTATGACAGACAGCGAGGCACTCACTTTCTCCAATGGTGCTTTGCTGTAAATCAAAGAAGTCAGCCAACCGCTTGAATGACAGGCATCGATCTCACGCCCGGATTGGTTACGAGGGGGCACCACCTTGTCTCTGATCGCCAAGTTCAAATGAGCACACGTATGACCAAAGCAGCAGAGGAGAAGCTTGTTATTAGCATAGCCAGCAGAAAGCAGTGCTGCGGCGGCTAGCTAATAGACGGTTGAAACTAACGTCTTGTTGGGCATAATGAGGGCAGTGATTTTGTTGCCCAGCTCAGTAAGGCTGGACTTCCTCACGACAGGCTCCTCTTTACGATCCTCCTCAGACTGGGAGTCAGTGTCGAACCTGAAGGTGTCCATGATGTTTACACATGCACACACACACCAAAATGCAAAACACAAGAGAAACACACATTTGTTGACATGCATTCCACTCGAGGGCTGACTCTTCCCCCGATTTTCTGCCACTACTTGAATATCTTTTCGCTTGAGACTCAACTGTTTAGACACAATGAAACTAAAATGCAGGTGGAACTGTGACCTTGAGTCCAGACAGGCGAGTGACGGACAGTTTCCTCGGCAGCCCTTACCCCTTCATCATGAGCGAGGGTTCGTCGGTGTCGACCCAAGCACCGGAGCTAACAAAGCGCTTTAGCGGAGGCCGCATGATGCTCTTCCCTGTCACATTCCTGGAACCATGTCACAGAGTACAGCACAACCCCCATGTCACATTTTAACCAAACACTGATGGACACTTGCTTGTAGTTCAAAGGCAATAAAGGGTAGGTCCTCTTTCCTTTTCTTGTTTATCTCACACTGACAGTGTATTACAATGCAACTACAAGGAGTATCCAATGTTAAACCCCATCCCCAACCATCTCACTCACTTGCACACACACTTGCACACACACACGCAAACACCTACCAGGGTGATCTCCTAGTAAGTCGCTCTGCGTCGGTCTCTGTGATGTCCTGGTTTTTGGGCTGTGGGAAAAGGTGCAGAGAAAGATCGAAACTGATACCGCACACCACTTTGTGTGGGGATTAATCGAATTGGGTTTCACTGCATCGCCATCGAAAGAAAGTCTCTCACCATATCAAAGTACGGGGTTCCACCACTAGAACGGGGAATGGCTGCGATGCTAACTCGTCTTGGAGCAGTCTACAAGTAGAAAAGCATTGAAACAACGAGACTCAAATGAAGTTTCAGAACATGAGCCCCAGAGACAACTATATTAAACCACAGCGATTTTACACAATAATAGCCTCATAAACAAAAAGTGTGCACACACCTTAGAGTACTGTGAAGTTGACTGCTTTTTGCCATCTGTAAAGAGAAGGCGATCAGTACCTGTAAGTCAGCCACAGTGCTGGGGTGTGTCTGTGTGTGTGTGTAGTCCTGACCTCTGTCCGAGTGGGACCCAAAGGACCTCTCGCTGTTCACCATGGTCTCCCGCAGCTCCATCAGCTCAGCGTGCTCCTTGGTGTACATCCTCCTCAGGTTCTCCACGTGCTGGATCATCACCTCCACTGCCTTGCCAGTGCGGCTCTCCTGCAGGGGAGGGAAGCGCAGAGACGCACGCCATATTAACGGGGCAAAGAACACATGGAGTCAGGAGCAAATGATGGAGTGATCGCCTCAAAAACACACATCTCCTCTGCTCGAATGTAAACATACAAGTATGATTAGCTAGGCTAATACTAGGAGTGGGGGGGTACACATGTCTCTCTCTCTTACCCAAACAGACACACATGCACAGACACACCCACCTGGTGTATGGATCCTAGCATCTCGGAGCGGCTGGATACCCTGGTCATGGACTGGATGAGGATGTCCAGGTTCTTCTGCAGCCTCTGGATGATCTCCATGGACTGGTTGTCATCCTCACACAGAGGGATAAGAGCCTGGAGGATCCACAATATAGGAGGGTAAAATCATATGGGTGTATAACTCCGTTCCATTTCACCTCCCCCAGCATTACTGGAAAAGATGAATGGTAAAACACCACCAGACGGGATCCAGCTTTGGCCAGCACTAGTCTACGAATTAGCCCCACGACCGAGCTACTGTGCGGTCCCCTCCCGACTCCTCACCTGTAGCAGGCCCTGGCAGCTGGACACCTCCCTGCGGACGTTCTCTTCGGCCAGATCCCGGGACCTCTGCTCTAGGCGCAGCCTCTTCTCCAGGGTGAACGTGTCACACTTGAAGCCCAGAGACAGCCGCTGGAACTCCGTCTGAAAGCACACGCAATAAGGCATTACACGTGCACTAAAAACCAACAACAACCAGATGCATCAGTCCTAAATCAATCAGTGAGTGTAAGAAATGTAAGCATACCTCTATCTCCTTCTCGTTGGGTGTCAAGCTGCAATGAGTAACACATGAGCAATATGTAGTATGGTCTATTATATATACCCAGAATATGAAGGTAAAGGAGTGCTGATGAGATCAGTTCATTATGTCAAATATTGATCATGTACCTGCTCCGGTCTTCCCTCACAGAGTCATTTGTCTCCTCAGACATCACCGATGTTTCTGCTGCGCAAACACACAATTGAGGTGTATTTAAACATGGGAACAAGTGCAAAGCGCTAGAAATGAGGCACACTTGTTTGATGTGCCAACTAAACCCACCTTCCCTATCGGTTGTCACACTGCTTTCACTCAGGTTCTCGGTAACCTTCTGCTCCTCTATGGCCTCCATGTTGCGAGTCAGCTCCTGAAGGATAGAGGCAAACGTTACTCCTTCATTCTGGGAACAGCTGTACTCAGAGCCTGACTGGTCCATAATAGATTGTTGCTCGCACACCCATTCACAAACTATTCACACCACCATGAAAGTTTTCATTTCAGACAGTAGACTATAAAAAAAATCATACAAGATACTAAAACAGATCAACAAATTATGTTTGTTATTTGCGCAAGATTTTCCTAAGCTGAAACTACATAGATCTTTTCTGACGACTTGAAGTGCTCCAAGTAATCCATCTCGCTGTTATGCTATCCTAAGCGACTGCTGAATCAAACGTACACGTCACTCACATATCTTGAAAGACAGCATTTTTTCAATACTGAATTAGCTCATGCTGAGTGACTAATGGTAGCAATAATATTGTTATACATTAGGGATATGGCGACCATTTTGTTTCAAATTCAATGTGCTGCAACAACAACACCTTGACACTATTCAAAACAGTAATGGTCTGCACTGTAGCTATGACCATTGTTCAAAAAGACGTCATGATACAGAAATATACCCGCCCGCACATAGGTATCACCACACAATGCTCTTAGGCTAGAAATTAAACTGCTCTTACCAGTTCCCTTTTAAACTTGCCCCTGAAGGAGAGTGAATCCTTTTTGGCCCCACAGGGCCCCTGTTCCCCAGTAACATCCTCTGCTAGGCTTGGGTCAAGTGGGCCAGCCTTTGGACTGCCCTGGGTTTGGTCAGTGGACTTGACAGTTGGTCCAACTACAGTCAGAGGAGTGCTGCTGTCGGAAGGCGTGGTGGCTTGATTTCCAGCCGGACTGTTGGTCCCTGGAAGCAAAAGTGCATCGGTTGACAACAGGTTTGTCTGTACGCACTTTAGATTTGAATTTGATCCATTTGGAAATGGTAGTAACTCGTTTTTTAAGTAAAACAGACACATGAGCAAGCTGCAGGAAGATTTTTTTTTTCTCCTACCTGCCATTTTAACCTCCACTGAAGGCACCTGTTCCGACTCTGGCACACCTTCCTCCTCCTCCTCTTCTAACACAGGCAGTAAGCTGGTGCTACAATACGCACCCACAAGAAAACATAACAATCCATAAAAATGTCTGATAAACAATATTTTAATTTTTCTAATGTAGAGGTTTCAAAGCCTTAGCAAACCTGACCAGCAGGTTTCCCACTCTACGCACTTACAACGTGCAGCAGTGAAGCGCATGTCGATGACCTCAGTGGGTGTTGTGGTATGCATGCCTGTCCCTAAACTCACCTCTCCTCTGCTGCCAGTCTATCCGGCAGCTGCTCCTGGCTCAGACTCTGCTTGAGAGAAACAGGGAGTCAGAGAAAACAAAAACGATCGACCATAAGAGGGGGGGAGGGAGGGAGGGAAAGACTGATGAGAAACAGACAGGTGGCCTTGTGACATACATGCTTCAGTTTCTCATCAGAGGAAATGGTTAAAGATTAATCCAACACACACACACACACTGCTAGGATAAACCTTGGAGAGCGGTGCATACCGTACCTGTCCCATGGCATCGGAGCAGCTAAATGCTATCCAAGCTCTGTAGTGTGGACAGGATGGAGAATGACGATTTCTTACATAATGTTTATTGAGAGCCCTGCAGCTGTCAATGTGTCTGTGTGTGTGTGTGTGTGTGTGTGTTTGCGCGTTTAGAGAACTGAGGAGCACACACACCAGCACTGGCAGGGTGTCAAGTAGTGGGGGCGGACTTCAACACACACAAGCGGGTGCACACACGCTGTTCAGCGAGGTGAGAGCTAAGAATGCCAGATAGAGATTGAAAGCTCGTATATTTACAATCGGGAGATTGAGCAGCAACAAGACAGCAAATGACAGGGTGATAACAATCACACTGACCTTTCTAACTGGAGCGAGAAAAATTCGAGTAATTGAAAGTACATGATGTTTGTAAATAAGAGCAAGTTTCTTCTTGCAAACCATTTGTCATTTCAGCAACAGTCAGCATTGCAAAACACGATTGCATACCATCAGTTCGGCAACGTATTGCCAACACCAAGAGTCTTAACGTCAGCACGGTGTCATGACTTGAAACATGTTTTTTCTAATACTAGCCATAAAAGGTAATAGTAAACTGTTTCCTGTTACTTTCTGATGGAAAAGCAACATTGCCATTTAAATGTCAATGCAAATACCAGTCAGTCTGTTTGCAGGCCTCTGATAAGGCGAGGCCTGTTCTGTGTGCCTATATAGCCTATAATGTATCCTCAAAATGTATAGAATTATTTAAAGCGAATAGACAAACTAAAACACATATCCGTCCCACAATTGAATCGTAAATCAGGCCATCTTTCTCTTGGCTTCACCAGAAAGTATTTCTCTGCCGGGTGGGATCCCACTGTGCCCACCACGAGCAGGAGACTAGAATAACACGGTGTTCTCCCTCCAGACTGGACAACGTGCCCCTAGGACCACAGTATCAACAAACCAGCTCCACGCCAGCAAGAAAACACTGAAAACACTAAGACAAGCAGAAAACACTGCACGTAAACAAGCTCAACACGTCATTACAGCACAAGTGGATGAGGGAAATGAACCCAAAACAAGCACTTTTGAAATAACACGAAAGTAACACGTCTAATGAGAAAACTGTACTTGCCTCCCTTGCCCAACTGCTCCTGCGCAAGGCTGAACTACACTCAGATAGAATGGAGCCCACACCAATCTACCTCCAGCC
Organism: Galaxias brevipinnis; assembly: GCA_036023535.2. Lineage (NCBI taxonomy): Eukaryota > Metazoa > Chordata > Actinopteri > Galaxiiformes > Galaxiidae > Galaxias > Galaxias brevipinnis. The sequence goes on from JAVQIZ010203520.1 coordinate 13,264, forward strand.
ATCTAACTAGAACAGAGTTGTACCCTCAGCTCTCCAGCTCCCTCCTCTCTTTCCAGGGAGAGAGTTCTCTCTCTCTCTCAGCCTCTCAGCTGAAACAGCCCTGCCCTGCCCTGCCCACTACCCCCTCCATTCTAAATAGCACACTTACAACACACTGCAAAAAGATATTCAAGAGCAGCTAAAAAGTGCACGAATGACGGAGTGAGTGTTTGTGCTAATGCAATAGAGAGCGATTCGGTGTGCAATGGAGATTGAAACAGAGTACGACAGCTTGAAACAGAGACATTGAAGAGAGAGTATTAAAAAGGGAAGTAACAAAAGGGATGTTTTCAGAAGTGTGACACGGTATAGGGTAAGTCCGCGGGGCCCCCCCCCCCCGCGGCGCGGCGGGGGACGGGGGGGTGTGGGGATCGGGAGGGGGGGGGGGGGGGGGGGG
>JAVQIZ010203537.1:0-10377 GCA_036023535.2 Galaxias brevipinnis
TTTATATCTGTGTGTTTTGTTTTTTTTTTTTTTTTGCCTCGGCGGGCGGGGGGGGGGGGGGGCCGGTCGGCAGAGAGAGAAAGGGAGGGAGATTTATACACATGAATAGGCCTATTGTAAATTTGTCTTTGGTGTGTTCACACATCCAGCGTGTACTCAAATGATGCTCCAGGATCAATGTGGAGTAAGTTTTTATGCGGTATAAACAGGGTCAGAATATCTTACCCGAAGAAGCCATCTCATGTATGGGAGCTAGAGACAGATAGCAGAAAATGGAAAATATAAATACATATAAAAAAGGACTGAGGGTTACAGAGATTGCTAAGGGCAGAGGGGGTTGGATAGTTCCATTAGATAGGTCTAATGTATCGAGTAAATAAACAAAATCTTTAGCTAACAACATGTTGGACTGCAGATTTTGCTCCCAAAACTGACTAAGAATTTACAAATTATTAACATATTCAGTTAACAAAATCGATGACTTTAGCTAAAATAAACTTTCATGCCCACAAATGATTAAAGTTGGTAGTGTAGACTATTAACTCGGCTACTGCGTTGGAGATAATGCGTGGTGCAACTAAAAATGTTGAAATCACGTGATATATCGCAATAAATATTTATCAACCCTAAGTGTGTTTCTTTAAATAACCCATAATAACATTACAGGACTGCTGAACATCAATAATTTTAATAAATACATTTTTAGGAATTACAGCATACCTCTTACTTGTGTATAGTGTGTAGCTTCTTCTTCGTCTTATTTTGGTTCTTTATTGGCGGTTGGCAAACCAGTTAAAGGTGAATTACCGCCACCAGCTGGACGATTAGTATAATACAGGGGACTCAGGCTGCCTGAGGGGGCTGTGGCTGTCGGAGGCAATACAGGAGAAGGGTACAACTGCAGACCAAAACATGGCGGCACAACCGGGCGAACGGGAGAGCCCCCGGACGTACGGGTCAGCCCCCGGATGCAGAATCATGGAGCTCTACTTCGCACACCCCCTCTACGTGTTCTGGATTCAGTTACGCCCTGTTCACAATTCATCCGTTGCGCTGGTCCGTTGCGCCGGAAGTCAATTTATTTCAATGGAGGGCTTTGTGAGGGACCGGCCCCCTAGTGGACAATGGTTTCCGTTGCGATATCTCGACGGATACGTTGAATATTTTCTTCTTTTACAAATTATCTTCTTTTAAAAAAATTTTTTTAATCAATGAGCAGGAGGAATTTGATAGACATTCTAAAGAAATCTAAAATGAGTGGTGAGGGGCATAACTAAACTGAAGTCCCATTTTATAAAAATGCCATGGCTAAAGTTCTTTTAATAAACACGTGTTGGTTCACAAAAAACCTTGTCTTTTTTCGTCAATAGTGCATATGATTATACTGTAAGTCTGCAGGCTAAATATGGTTATTTATATATGAATTTAACGTTTACATCTAAATTCACAACAACAAAAATGACAGGTATCATTCAGTTGCACGGTTTCTATATGAAAACCAACAGTGAATATAACTAGGCTGCAGGAGATATGAGTCTCAGTACACATTTGTCAATCTGATTACGCATGCACGGATTGAGATACAGATACACAACTCTCCACTCGTATTTGCAAATAGTTTGCTACAATAATGACCCCATAGTACCGTACAGTTCGGACAACGAACTCATATTTTTCTGTATAACCAATTAATTTGCATAATTACCTTTCAAATCTACATTTAAGCATGCATTTGGAACCATATAGGCTACAATGTAGGCTACGTAGTACGTACCAGGGCTCTGTGAGTCTGTTTTTATGTTTGATCAAACCTGAAGCATCGTCTAGTAGTGATGGGAATTCCGGCTCTTTTCACTGAGCCGGATCATTTGGTTCGGCTCAGCAATAAGAGCCGGCTCTTTCGGCTCCCAAACGGCTCTTCATATAGTTCCACTTCTGGCTTTTATAATTCAGCCAAATGTACCTATGTTTTGACCTATGGTTGGTATGTGTGCACATGTATCTCTTAAATTATTGAATGTAATTATACTGCAACTTATAATTTACAAGATGCCATAATTTAATTAAGTTTGCACAAAAACCTTAAATACATCCAAATGTTACTTCGTTTACGATTTGTAATGACACTCATCTTGTTTTCTGCTGTTCGTGTTTGCACGCGACTTTTCACAATGACAGAGCAGGGCTCAACACATTGGTAAAAAAAGGGGCGGTTTTAGTATTATGCGTAGCCTATTTCGTTTTATGCATTGTTTTGTTCTGATAGGCCCAGGCATACTTGCCAACACTGAAACCTCCAACATCGGGAGGATTTGCAATTATGGGGCTCTCTATGTAAAAAAAAAAAATTATATTCATAGAGAACTGTGGCAATGGCAATACGGAGTCTCCCAGTAAAATCGGGAGGGTTGGCAAGTACGGGCCCAGATAAGGTTCCAGTGGAATCAATGTGCATTTATGGACTGGTAAGAACCGTGCGTGAAGTGCCGTTGCAGTGGTAACGACTGATTTATTCTGATTATTATTGCTCATATTTAAAAACGTATAGGCCTACTTTTTATAATTTTTATTATTATTATTATTAGGGGGGAAATTAGAAAAGAGGAACATAAATATAACATTTTTTGAAAAAAAAAAAAAAAAAACGGCTCTCATACGGGAGCCGGCTCCCATCGTTCAGTTAAAAGAGCCGGCTCATAGAGCCTACTCGTTCACGAACGACACATCACTATAGTCTAGTAACCTCTCTAGGCGATTTCGAACACAGCAAAAGTTTCATGTGACATGTCTAATATATATGGAGGACCAAAGCTGCCAAAATTAAAAATAAATACATAGCCTAAATAAATAAATGACTGAAAAATAATGAGTAGGCGGTGCTTTCATTTTCAGTCTTAGCAATCAAACTAGGAAAGTAGACAGGTTAACGATCTTTATTCATGAACGTTTACTAATCCTGTCAACATCTGTGCCTGTATATAACGATAAGATAGTCCTCACTGACAGTGTTATTTAAAGCTAGATCAGCTAAACATCTCAGTTCAGTTGCGGAACTATAGTAGGCTAGTAGTAGTTGTGGAAATATACAGGAGGGGAAATGCAAAGCAAATGTAAAAAGTGTGATGCCAAATTTATCTTTTAGGTTGCTCTGACCTGTTTTAGCCAATTTAGGCAACCTCTGGTCCAACCGTGAGATGTTAATTAGGAGTGCAACTACTTGAAGCTAGTCTTATCTCTAGTTCTGCCCTCAGTGGCGAAAACAACTATATCTCACTCCTGCTCATTTCACAGGCTTTGAACGGTGTGCAATGATTAGTACAAAGACTCTGTGTTAGTTATAGGCTTTAGTCAAACGTCTGAAGAACCTGGAGAGAAGAGGATCTTTGACCTGTTGGCCAGCATAATAAATATATCTAGATTGTACTTTGCTTCAATTCTCATCAATAATAAATATTATAAAGACAAATCATTTGAAATCATTATTTCTCAATGGAATTATGCACAAAATTCCACAACAAAAACCAATAACGAAATGTAAATAGGAAAGTAAATAAGTAGGAATTATACAAAGGAAAACACGATTCATGGCATTTTATTTATTTTTGAGTCATTTATTTATTTATGTATTTATTTTCATTTTGTCAGCTTTGATCCTCCATACTTTCATACATCGAAACAAAAAAACCTTTTCCGAACTCATTCGTCCAGCCTGCGTGCAGCCTGCCGCAAAGATGTAAGTCGAAGAAGATAATGTTACTACTTCCGGTGCTTTCCTTGGGTTCGTGTCTCTGGAACAGAAGTGCGTATTCCTACCGAAACGTTAGAAAGGGTTTTACGCGTTGACATTATTTTTAAGTGATCATTTTATTTTGAACAAAATGAATAAACAAGAAGATTTTGATTCTTACGAGATAGAGGAGCCAAGTGACGAGGAAAGAGCTGAAAGCAGGTAATAAGTTCACGTTGCTTAGTTGCTAGACCAGATGCTACAACTTCAATTTAATATTTTGACCACAACGCATTCGCTAGCGTTCACCTAATCGGCAAATCGGCCTACACCTTATTTTGCAAACACTTGGATGGTGGATATCATTTACGTTTAGAGTCCTATTTTTAATTATGGTTTACTATTGCCTCTGATATTACCTTGGAGGTCCCTGTCATAATTGAATTAATTCACGTATACCGTTTATACATTGTAATTATTACTGTATAATTATAAGATCTCTTCCCGTCAGTCTCATAGCTAACACATTCAATGCGTCCTCGTATTTTGTCGACTTAATTTTGACAAAGTTGATGGTCACAGTTAATTAGGCTCAACCTCTAAATCATGAATTTGAATCTTTGTTCTCTCCCACACGCTTAGCTCTGAGGATGAATTGGACGTGTTGCTTAATGGGACCCCAGACCAGAAAAGGAAGCTGATTAGGGAGTACTTAACAGGAGAAAGTGAATCTTCAAGTGGCGATGAGTTTGAAAAGGAGATGGAAGCAGAGCTCAATTCTACTATCAAAACCATGGAATGTACTTGGGGACCGACTTCAGTCAGTCCAAGAGGTGCAAAAATATCTCATGTTTATTTCAGTTCTCTGCCTATACATAAATTCAAATCTGTTAGCATATATATTGCAGTCATCAACTTATTTTATATTACCTAGCTGGTATTTGTTTTTCCTTGTTCTTTTTGACCCCCAACGAAATATTTTTTCCAAACCTGGTGGGATAGCTTTTGTGAAAATGTAATAAAGGAAAAATGATCAGTCAGTCTGTGTACAGTATTGTAAAGCATTCTATGATTAACTTGATCCCAGGGTAGCTAGGTGACTTGACATGAGAGCAATTGTTGTACATATTATGTTCCTAGTCAGACTCTCATTCACAGTTCTTTACAGCCAAAAACAGATGCACATCTAATTAACCTGTTGCTGTATACAAACTGCAATGGGCTAGTCAGGTGTACAGTACTGTGCATAAGTTTTAGGCAGGGGATGCTGTTTTGAAGACAGTGGTCATACCAAATGTTGATTTGATACAGATTTGCTTTTCCCTCACCTTGTATTTTATGTATTGATCAAAAAAACAAAAAAACATTTATATATATTTTTTTTTCTTACTTAAAGACTTCCCACCCACCTAAATCTTTTGCACAGTACTGTACATCTGCCACTGGAGATCTATGAATCTTGTTTGGCTTTATGGTAATTATTAGAACATAGTTTGTGGTAAGTTCTTAGATCAATTGTTAACAATTATTGCAGGCAGTAGAGCTACTTCAGCAACAGTAGCTTAGACATGAAATCATTTACCGAACCTTTTTTCAACCTCAATATATTGCTCATGGGGGAAACAAATTTCCAAGCTGGGAACGTTCTAGAACAGGATTTATTTCATTGCTTAGTCTACCAGTACCAGCTACACATTACCATCAATTGATTATGTCAACCTTATACTGTCTTTTAGGGGAGACCTCTGCAGCTAATGACACCACTACTTCCACCCAAGGGTTACCACAGCCTGAGATGTATGACCAGATATACTTTGACTCAGATTCGGAAGATGAAGACACTCCAAGTAAGTTTGTTATTCACTTAATGTTAAACTGGTCAACCTTCTACACCCTACGTATGACCCTTGAACTCATTGGGCACTAAGTTTTAATGTAGCTTAAAATGCTTTATAGCAAGTTTTATATTGACCAGTGACTTCTTTTTTATTAAACAAATTAAGCAACTGTGAATACTTTTAGGAATTTTGTTGGCACTAGTGTCCAAGACAGAAAAGCCATATCACGTTTGAACTTTTGAGGTTCACATAGTTATAAGTAGTAGTTCATAAATTGTGAAGTTAATAAAGTGTGTTCCCCATGTAATCACGTCCAACAAAGCCAGAAACAGTGGATGTTTTAAAAACGTTTTGATAGTGTAACTTGAATAACCAACTCCGTTCTTTTAACCATCTTTATGTGGAATGCAATAATCCACTTCTTGAACAACTATGTTAAGACTCAACATTTATATATGGGCTGTGTGGTCTGCCACAAACCACAAACTATCTGAGCCACAGTAACCACTAGCCTATATAACCTTAGTAAGTATTTTCTTTTTCCGCTGATCTGCTCTCCTCTCCTTAACATAAATGTAAAATGCTCACATCTGTGCTTTTTCTGGAGCACAGGTAGTTCCACTGGCCGAAGGCGGAAGCTACGTGCTATTCCCACCAACGATGAGCTACTATATGACCCTGATGAAGATGATAGGGACCAGGCTTGGGTGGATGCTAAGAGGAGGCGGTAAGTAGCATAGGGCAGATACATCGTTCTATTACTGCACACATCAAGTTGGTGGCAGCAAATGTCTTCTAAAGGGATTTTTATCTGCAAGTATGACAATCCGACCTAAACACCAATTGCTTTTTGTTCATTTGTCATATGTGAGTCATATGTCACCGCTTTTAATATTTTATTATTATTATTATTATTGTAATAGTAATACAAACATTTCCACTAATTAAGTATTTGAAAGTTATCCTTTCGTTAATTAAAACACAAAAATCATATCAGATAAAAGATTACATCTTATCCTGGCCTAAATATACAGTACTGTGCATATGTTTTAGGCAGCGGATGCTGTTTTGAAGACAGTGTGGTCACACCAAATATTGATTTGATATAGATTTGCTTTTCTCTCACTTTGAATTTTATGTATTGATAAAAAAATAAACAATTAACATTTTATATTTAAATATATATATATATATATGTATTTTCTATCTTTAAAGACTTCACAGAGTCTGTCTAAAACTTTTGCACAGTACTGTATTTCGAGGGATAATAATCTAATCTAATATTTAAAAATGTTTCTTGTGCTTAGGTACTGTAATAACCGAAGGCGAACACCTGCATCAATCCGAAACAGAGGGCCTCAGTCCCAGGGTCTACCAAGCAGTGATGCTGTCCTGAACTGTCCTGCCTGCATGACAACCCTGTGCCTTGACTGCCAGAGGTAATACATGTTTAAACTAGGATTTTTAGACTGTTTTTCAACAGAAATTTAGCAAATAAATCTTATATAATTAATCTCCCAAATTATGTTTTAAATAGAATAGGAAATAACAGAACATCTGTGGCAGCACATAAATCTGTACATTTCGTTCGGACAGTAAAATAAAAAGCAGACTATGACTAGGCATCAGCAGTGAAACCAAGCCCAGGTATACTATAGTTTGCCCCTGTAAGAGTTATTCTAAATTTCAAAACATATTTCGCCCCTCTCTTATAGGCATGAAAAGTACAGAACACAGTACCGCGCTATGTTTGTTATGAACTGTAGAGTGAACAAGGAAGAGATCCTACGGTACCAAGCAGAAAATCAGAACAAACAAAAAAACAGAAAAAGAAGGAAAGGACACTCTGAAACAACAAATACAGTCAAAGAGACTCCTGACCCAGAACCCAGAGGGATGGATGGAGAAGAGGTATACCATCCTGTCCAGTGTACTGAATGCTCTACCGAAGTAGCTGTGTTTGACAAGGATGAAGTCTACCATTTCTTTAACATTTTGTCCAGCCATTGTTGATTAAAATATATTATGTTTAAAAATCAAGTGTACCGAGGAATAAGGCGTTGAGAGTTTCCTTTGTCATTCATAGTTTTTAATACTAGTAGTTCACAAGATTTTATGCTACCAGCTTGTTTGTATATACTGCAAGAAATGGTGTACCTGGTGCAATACTTAATTGTTCATAGTAGTGGGAAATATCCATAAACTGTGTACAATATGCTTAAGCAAAACAAAACAAAAAATAACGTTTAGGTTAAGTACTTCCTGTTTCTGTTTGTGTGAAGTAGGTAAGCAATATAACAAGCTTGCCTGGCAGTATTGCATAGACAGGACATTTATTTACCCAATCGTTATTCCTATTTATTACCTGCTGGGACATTTCTCCAATCTGTTAAAAAGACAGTTAGTTTAACTATTTGTGCTACCAGCTAGAAGCATGTGCATGATAATATCTTTGGGGAAATTAATGTCCCAGTCTTATTTAATGACAGTCACAGCTGGAGTTTTTTGTAGATTTCATTTTATGGCAATATCGGTTTTTAAGGGGTAAAAAAAATATATATTTTGTTATACTAAAATTGCTTTGGGGAATATATTTTTTGTACATCTGTACAGTATTGTGGAAATGCATTCAAACATTTAGTTTGTTAAAAAAAAAATTGTTTACATTTTTTCTGCATAAATTCAAACTTGTACCTGTAAGGGATATCAGCACACACACAGGTTTACAATATTTCAGCGTTAATATTAGACTCTTGACTTTTTCAAGGTCAGATCGATTTTAAGTAGAGAGCTGTTTTATTGTTTTATAATAGTCAGTCAGTGTATCTTTTATTTTGAAAAGCTCAGTGTTGCTTCGCGGTGGGAAAACGGAACTCCCTGTTGCGCACGCAAGTCAAAACTCTTGTGATTTGCTGGGAAAAGCATCTTGTGATTAAACGTCATTTATTACCAGGAAATCATCAACGACTTACTGAAAAAGGGAATTGGGGAACATAGTTGAAAAAATGGCTTTTGGTGATTACTGGAAGCAGTTGTCGTGGTTTTACTACCAATATTTGCTTGTGACAGCGCTGTACATGTTGGAACCATGGGAACGAACGATCTTCAGTATCCTTATATTAAGTTATGCTGCCAAAAATGTATCAGAAATGGTGAGGCAAGGCCTTGTGTGTGTGTTATGCTAATACTTGCTAGTGAGTAGTGTTTTTATGTGACTTTTCATCTCAATGGTCACTGGCCAGTATATTAATGATGTTCCAAGTGTAGTTTGGAGAGGTTGTAACTAAGTGTAGAGTAATGTTGATCCCATCACTCAGAGTTATGCGTAGACAAAGTACTAATGTCGTCAAGATACTTTCTGTGAAACGTTAACGTTAGATCAAGGTGTGACTTCTTCAGCCAGGGGACGGAACGGATACGGAATTTACGTTACTGTATTGTTGATGGCTAACTAAAGCGGTATTGTATTCTTACACTACTTTCAGTGCCAGTGGTCAGGTTGTTTATTTGTATTGAATGATCGTTTTACCTTGGCTACATGAATAACTTTGTGTTGTCCCAACAGATTATTTTTCATCTGTAACGTTTTGGCCATGACTTTACACCATAGCAAAACAATGTGGGCATGGCACATCCCCTTTTTGCAGTCGCTCGCTTTCTCAATACACTCGAATTAAAGATTCAAAGGTTGTTTGTTGAAAGTGCAGCAAATTTTAATTATGAAACCGGTGCTTCACAATAAGGGTTCCGTCCGTAAGTTTAATTTTGGAGCAAAAAAATCCTTTGTTTATTACCTACCTCCTGGCAGATAGAGTGGAATCAATAAATCAAATGCTCTGAAAAGATGAGCTCCGAGCGCCATTGGCATTGCCTAGCTAAGCCCTGTATTATGTGTATTAGCCTCTCTTTGGAAGCTCGGCAATCACCAACCAATCAGAAAAGTTGTTACAAGGAGGCATGACTACCTGCCTGTCAGTGTCAATCACCTCGCGTGCACACTCCTGTTAAAGCATGGCTGCATTTTGAACTAGCATACCTTCCGTCTTGTTCAAGTTTACTCAAGTCAGGGAGTCAAACACCATTTGAAGGGAGGGGCTTAGGGGAGTGATAGGGGGGATCTGAGACTCAGAAGGTTGGCTTTTGGGGCAGTTGAGATTCATTTGCGTGCACATCTGTGCCCAATTCTCTAGACTTGCCTACTGCACCTTTAAGTAAATACGGTTTGGTAACGTTCTATCAGCTCATTCTAAATGTGTTTCCCATTATAGTCATGTTGAAGAGACTGATGTAGGTTATTTGTAGTTCACAAAAAATCCCACAATTTATGGATGTCATATACTTAATTAATAAGGACACACCCTTTAATCAATTAAAGTGGTTGTTTAATTAGAAATCCTGAAATTGACTCATGTACTATCCTTAGAACATTAGTATGGAACCTGAAAACTTCTTTCAGTCCATTCAACCAGCTGGCTGGACCAGAACTTTTGGTCAATTTCAAACAAAAACCGCACAGCATAGGATTGTGATACAGACAAAATGACAACACATATTGAAAGATTATGTTTTTAAGAGTAATTCCCACTATAGTTTTGATTTTGTTTGTGAACAGTTTTTTTGGCTACACTTCAAATAAGACATGTTGTAAGTTTAACTTCTTCTGCATTGACAACACAGCAAAAAGGCTGGTCATGCCTATTTCAAATTTATTTTACAGGCCATAGGATAGGAGTGGAGACACAATTAAAATGGCTATAGAGCTGATAACAGATTTGAATAGAACAAGTTTGTATTGTAAGGATTTTTAAATAA
>JAVQIZ010203544.1:0-11371 GCA_036023535.2 Galaxias brevipinnis
TGAGTCTCTGTGTACACTCTGGGGATAAGACAAACTGAGAGAGAGAGAGAGAGAGAGAGAGAGAGAGAGAGAGACAGAGAGAGAGAGAGAGAGAGGGAGGGAGGGGAGAGAGAGAGAGAGAGAGAGAGGGAGAGAGAGAGAGGGAGAGAGAGAGAGAGAGATAGAGAGAGAAAGAGAGAGAGAGAGTGAGAGAGAGAGAGAGAGAGAGAAATAGAGAGAGAGAGAGTGAGAGAGAGAGAGAGAGAGAAATAGAGAGAGAGCGAGAGAGAGAGAGAGAGAGGGAGAGGGAGAGAGAGAGAGATAAAGAAGTATAAAGTGGGAGAGAAGATAGATAGAGAGGAGGAAGTGGGGGAGTGTGAGGGAGAGCGAGAATGGACAGTGAGGAAAACAGATAGGTGGAGGGAGGGACCGGCAGAGCGATAGAGAGAGAGAGGCGGAAAGAGATCAGAGGAAACAGAGAGGAAGGAAGAGAGCAAGAGAGGGAGATGTGGTGGGTGGGTATGGTGGTGGGGTGGGGTGGGGCAATGATTAATGGTGATACTAAAGATAACCCTCTTAGCTCACAGGTGAACACAATTGCCCACCTGGCAGACAGTAGAAACCTATATCAGCCTATTGGAACGCATTCTGCTGTCATGGATTAACAAAAACTATTTATCGCACAAATCATACATTTTTGTTATTGCTTTGGTCCGCAACTTTTGTCTTTTCCCCCGCAAAAAACAAACAACCGGTCACTCAAACGAGTCCTGAAGCGAGCATGCCTGCATCATCCCCTTACACAAACACACAACTCCCCTCACTTCAGGGAAAATGGCCAGAGAGCGACTGAGAGTTTTCCCACCAGGACTTTTCCAAAAGAGGAGCGTCAGCACTTTCTCACCAGAAGGTTTAGGCAATTCGTTCAGCCGTGGTAAGGCTGCGTTTAATTGGAAGAAAGCTAATGCACAGCCAGGGATGTGAGATGCTCACGCCATGGCCCAGCTCAGAATTTGTGTGTGTGTGTGTGTGTGTGTGTGTGTGTGTGTGTGTGTGGTGTGTGGGGCGGGGGTCGTGAGAGAAGCTGGGGCAGTGCATGGGAAGAGGAGCGTTTGGTCTCCCTTAAGACACGAGACAATTAACTGAAAGGGATCAGAAAACCCGTTTGTTTCTCATTTACAAAATCAAAGGCTTTATTTTGGTTTTAAATATGTAGGATTCTGTAATCAAATAATTTGGTAATGGGTCTACAGGAAATATGGCTGAGATTTGAATATGTATTGACATGCGCTGGATATTTTTCTTCAAGTTCTAGGTGTTAAAATCCATATATCACAGCATAAAACATGGTGAACCGGGTTCAGCAATATTTTATACCATTTCCATAAAAACAGATGATCAATCACGTAGTGTTTCAATATATCACATTTTTCAAAAAACTTCGTAAACAAAGTTTCAAATAATACACAATAAGAAAAAGCTGGATCCTAAAAGCTGCCATCAACAACATTATTGTGCATTCAGACGCTTTTCTTTTTTATAAAAAACAACAAAAGCATATTTGTTTTCACTGCCAATGCCAAATGTGCCTTTCTATTGTCTCTAGGTAAACAGCTCAACACATCAAACACAGCCCAAATTATTGTGGGAAAAAATAAAACACTTTCAAAATAAGATAATGACGTTTTGTAAGTCTACCTGTAATCAAAAGGTAGATCAAGAACGATTGTTGCGCCGCAGTCATTAGTAGTATCTTGGCATGATAAGTAAACAAATTAGTTATTGTTTTCCATGAGTTTTGCAACTTTGATTTGTTCATAACTTATCAAGCATTCTTTACTGTTCACTCACAGTATCAAAACATGTATTATCCCCAGTTGTTCGAAATCAAAATCAAACCATATTTGTTGTTGAAGTCTTCCATTATCTGCACATTGCTGACAGCAACGCTAAAGGAAAAACTGTATGGTACTGCATTAGCAGTGCATGACTCCATTTGATTATTATGTTTCATGTTTACTTTTGAATTGCTGTTTTATCACTCGGTCTATGAATTCAACAGCATGCATGGCTAGGCACATTTAATAAATATCAGTTATCGAAACTCAATCAAATCTGCAAACATGATTGGATGTAAACAAATTAACAAATTTAATTGAAATTTAATTGAATTGAAAGATAATTACTATTTATCCATACAGAATACTCTTAATGCAAAGCTTTGACAGAGTAGCTGACTTTCTAATGACTTTGTCATCTCCTCCAAAAATTGCCGGAGACCACAGAAACTAGATGCACTTCAACATTATGAAGTTAACTGTTGAAATGTAATCAAAATCACTAAAATAAATTCATATGAAACTGTGTCTCCTGTAATAAATTTCTGTGTATCTAACTTGTATTTAACGTATTAAAGTTGTTTCTAAAAGGGATGTACATTATTTTATTATAATATTTTTTTGTGATCATTACCGTCCATTATCGTTTTGCTCAAAAAAAGAGTTTGACTTAAAACAGTGTTTCTTCGTTTCTTTTATTATGGATAACTCCATGTTACCTTCAACTGTACACATTTAAAGCAAGTAAAAAAAAAAGCAAAAAAATTAAAATAACATAGATTGATTCCATTGACAATCTGCTTTTTAAAAAAAGTTATCTGTAAGAACTATGCATTAAACATACCGATGGGGACAGAAACAATTCACATCTCCATTTTTTTTTACAAGTTGCAACCACAGGCAAAGAGAGTTTTACCTTTCAAGAACAAGGACAATACTTATTGAGAGAACGCAACATCACAGTGGCATGCACTGTGTATCTACAGAACATAGGAGTATTGACCAAGAATCACCATTGACTCCCCCAGATGAGGCAAAAAGTACTCCCTCACTCTTATCAGAACCCAGTGTGCCATCAAAGCCCTGCTGGGATACAAAGGGTTCTTTTAGTGGATGGACAGCAACAGCTGCAAAGGAACTCGAGGCGTTTCTTAATGAGCTTGGGTGCAGATGCCGGCACTTTGGTGCCTCGGTCCAAGACCGATCTGTCTGTGTCTACACTCAGATTTTTTTTCTGAAAAGATCTTTCCCATCAGCACCCTCTTCCTCATTTTTTAAAATACATATTTGTGGTGAATGTGTACAGTTGGTTGTGGTGTGAGTGTTGTGGTTCTTTCCTCTTTGATATCCTTTCAGAGCAAAACAACAAAAAAAAAGGGAGATAGCAATCTGAATTTTAAGAACATGGAATGTTGTTACTGCGTGTTTATTTAGTCATCTTTGACGATGTAAAGAGAAAGTACCCAGTTAATCTGTGAACATTTGATGTTTTACACTTAAGGCTCACGGGACATGATAAGATACTACCCATAAGGCTCAAAAGTGAAATAAAGCATATGACTATAACAAAATAACCACCTGCACCACAGTAAACATGTACACCATTACATCATTTGGAATAAATATCATGAAATTTGATTTACAAGGCATAATGTCAGAACATAAAAAGAAAATCAAGGCAATAATGGGTTTCATCACAAACAGATGTAATGGGAATAGGATCAGCAATCACACTCTAATCTCGAACTGTAGAGATGTCTCAAACACATGAACCAGAAGGGAATGGGTACATTGCACACATCTGGCGATTCAGTAATTGGGGGACAGAACATCAATGACTATTGAAATCATTTAATGCTTTAAAACAAATACAAATTACTTCACTGGGTCATCACAACTGAACAAGATCTTTTTTTTTTTCTCTAATGTGTAACACCCTCATAAATGTACATTCACTTGCCTGCATAAAGACAACATTCTCTCATTTGTTGTTCTTTAAGTTATTTACAAAGTCAAGATATTGTATGCATTACCCACTTTAATGACAGAAAAGCCAATTTGTTCGCATATCAAAAAGACAATTGGAATGGTATCTTGGCGTAGAATGTGGTCATAAGCTACGTACTGTATTATATCCATCTATTAATTGTTTATTCATTTCTATTTTTGCAGTCAAAACAGGTCTATTGTACACAAACAGGACCCCTATGTAGTAATCCCTAAATAAAACCCAACTTTAATCTCAACCATATTTACATTATGTACACAGGAACGTTGATCTCTCAAGCAAATATACCAAATACAAAAGTAGGATGTAATGAAATTACTGTCAGTATTACAAAATAGAAACTCATAACACCATGACCAAATGGAGACTGCATGTTTACATCTACTAGTATGTGTGCATTACAATAAAAACATAAACGCCAAGTCTTTTTACTCTTCTAGATGTCTAGGTGGCTTGTATGGCAGTGGTTCTATAATTAAACACAGAAAGTTACCTTGGGGTTTGGAAAACGAAAACATTGATTTGTGCTTGAAGGGGAAAAGGGCTGATTGTTGTTTAAGCCCGGTTCACAACTGTGTCTATAGATTTATGAATTACTTGTCTAATCGCAGGATTAATTCAGGATTGTGCTTTCAAAAGTCAGCATTGTTGGCGCGATCAAAACGGTTGGATCAGACCATTTATCCACTTTTGACAGGATACAAATGCCACGGGTCATTTTACAAAAAACTCTCCTTACTCTATCATTGAGAAATAAGCAATGCTCCTTTTGACATTACACATTTCAGGCAAATTGCCCCCAAGACGCTTACAAATTGATTAAAAATTATATTCATCCATTTAACACCATTTAATATATATAAAAAAAAAACAGTTTTCATGTTCCATGCAACATTTACATGGACCCACAGTTAAGACCATATACATAGAATGAGCGAAACAAACACAGTTATTTTGGTTCAGACTTTTAAGAGGGCTGACATTGGAACAATAAAACCACAGTCAGTGGTAAAAACCTAAATCCTGTTCCGGTAACTTCTCAGCTGTTTGCCAAACACAGGAAATAGATTACATCTTCAATACCCTTTGACTTTTTGTAATATCTATGGCTGACATATATACTGTATGTATGACATGGATATCTCAGAGAATGGAGCAGCAACTCCTTTAAAAACAAACTCATCTCTTGAACTTGATAGGCACTGAATGCTAGATAAAAGAATATACATGTAGGACATTTAAAAAATATATGCTGTAAGATAAACCTTTCACTCCTGTATTACATTGTACATTTTCATTACAGAATTTAACAATATGGTGTTACTACGCAATTAGATTGGATGCGCAAACAAGCCATGAATTAATTAAGTACATCATTTCATATGTGGTGTGATCCACAATGAATTTTGAAATTTTGTTTTTTTCTTTGTTTTTGAGCCGGCACAATTGTATCTCATGCAAGCTTCATTTTTCCAATCAACGTGTTGTTAACATTGCCATATACCAGGGAGGAGGGCATTATTGAACTGGTAAACAAAAAATACATAGAACAAGTACATTAAATGTGCGGTTATACTCTGTGTTCAAAATACTTTATATTTGTTGGTACACAACTGACATGCTCATCTGAAGACATACAAAAGACAAGCATGACAATGCTTATAAACATTCTGGTCATGAATCGGCAGAGTGACGCACCTACTAAAAGTTAAAGTTATTCTTTTTTTGGTAATAAAAAGACAATTTTTTTTGTCAGGTTCAGTCCAAAACAGTATAGTGATTCCCACTGTAAAGAAAAAGAATTGCACAGAGTTATCTGCTGAGCTGCAAACTAAGACCACGCAGTGGTATGATAGAGAGAGAAATAGTGACACTTCACCTCCCACACAAATCCATGCATAAAATAAGGCTACATTGTCTATAGTGTTCAGTTAGCCAGGTATCTATTGCTTGCTCTGCTGCTTCTTGTCCATATTTTACCAAATATTTTCTTTACAATATATATATTTTTTTGTGTATGATATTTCTTAATGCTGAGGGCGAAGAACACATAATTGACTGTGGTCCACATTCTCTGGCACCAGTTACAGCGATATTAAAAACAGCCAGCAAAACAATGTTTTTAAACGGGTTCATTGTACGCTCTGAAGCAGGTTTAGCTGCCTACGCTTTAGGCAAAGCTAACTATTTCCCCCTGCTTAAGAATCTATAAAAAGCCATTGCAATCTATTCATTAACACATAAGGAAACAACAGAGTGTAAAGCAGCTGTAGGATTCTATCATTATGCAATATTCATCACAACATGTTCCATTTCCCTTTTAATAACGCCCTCTCTGAAGACAGGAATACGAAGCCGGAATTACGGCTTGAGCCTTCGAGTCCGTGTCCATTACTTCCACAGAAGGTTCCTGGAACCTCAGAGTAGGCCTTGGGATCATATCACTACACAGTCATCAGGGGGACACAGTTATGGACAAAGTCAATGTTAAAACAGTACCCAACACACTTTTCTCTCACGTTCAGGATTAACCAGGTACATAACTTGAGAGCAAACAAAAATAAAAGAAATGAACACAAACACACACGACCACTCAAGACAAAAATAGACATCTCAGTACAGTGGTCAGATTTCCATAGAGCTTCGCTACACAGATATATCCCATTTTCTAAAAAACTGAAGTGAATAACGTGACGCTTCAGAGCTTCACTGAATATCTCTTGATGAAAACACAAGCCACAAGCCAAGTTAAGATGAAAGACAAAATGTGGAACACTCTGACATGTGAAATCATTTAGGACAGCGTCACTTCTCTCTCTCTCTCTCTCTCTCTCTCTCTCTACATATATATATATATATATATATATATATATATGTCTCTCTTTTCCTCTCTCCATTGACATTTTGATCCACTATTTTATGCTAAAACCAAATGGAAATTAAAATGTTTCCTTTTTTTCTTGAAATCGGGAAAACATCATTAGGTGGCCTCTCGTAGGATCTCTTCAACACTTCAGTTCCCAAGAAGAGTTTTGACATTTACAGGTCTTTTTGACTCTCTCAAGTCCAATAAAACACATACATCCTAGAGTGCTAAGTCAAGAGAATAAAGAGCTACACCACATGGTTTTGGAAAGCAGCGATATTCTATGTGTTTTCCCTATCATGTTAGATGGGTTTAGATTAGTGCACTGTTGAATTGTTACCAAACATGTCAGTGAAAAAGCAAAGTGAAAGAGAGGAGTGGCTAAATGGCAAACAATTGGAATTTCTCGGAAAATGTTGACCATGAAATCACAAACATCTATTACACTGTTTTGCATTCACATCTGGCATTTAACCTCAAGTCTCGAAAAACCTTGAACCCATATAAAAGACAATATAAAAAATATAGCAAAACAAGGCAATGGTAATGAAATAATAAAAAAAAAGAATCATACATCCAGTGTAGGACTTTCACAAATGTGCTCAGCAATACCTCATCCCGCAAAATCTATTTTTTTTATACATTTAATACACTTATAATAACATGAAAAAAAAATCACCAAAAAGCATAATACACACCAGTATTAATCGAGGGACCATACACGTTGCCTCCAAAGTCAATGTCAATTGGCATGAGTCCAATCACATAACTTTTTTTTTAAATTTGTTTTGTCGTTTTTTTTGTGTGTTATTTGTGGGTTTACCTAATGACATTTTCAATACCATGACGTCGTGTTGGTAGATGTCGCAAGCTCTTTAAGCTGTCACGGCGGTTTTTGTAATGCGTATTGGTCGAATGGGGTCTGATGGGGGGTGGGCATAGGGGTAGTCGGCTGTTAGAGGAGAGATGGGGGTTAGAACGGAGGGGTGGAGGGTGGGTGGGGTGTTGGAGGTGATGTGGTGGTGGTGGTGGTGGTGGTGGGGGTGTGATGCAGGTGAGGTGGCGAGGAGGAGGAGGACGAGGAGGAGCTGGAGGACGAGGTTGTTTGGTTCGGTTTCCGTTGCATGCACCTCTCTACACGTACCACTCCTTCTTCGAAATGACAGAGCCGTCGGTTTGAGACACCATGTCGTCGGCTATCTCGGGCTCCGGGTCGTACTGGAAAGCAAGAGTCCGCTCGTCGTACTCGCGGCTCTCCCCTTCGTCCACCGTGAAATAGGGCCTCTTCAGGTCCTCCGCGTCGCCGTCGAAATCGCGCTCGCTGCCCCCCGGCCCGCCCCCGATCTGGGCGGGCTTCTTCTCGTCGTCGGAGTCGTCGGGGTACTGCAGGTTCTTGGGCATGGGAGGGTGGGCGGGCAGGCCGCCGGCCTTGCTGTAGCCGTTGCCGAACACGTGCTTCTTGGTGCTGTAGTCGCCCTTGAAGGTGCGCTGGCGGCGCCGCAGGAAGACGGCCAGGAGGGTGGCGGCCACGCCCAACAGGACGACTCCGCCCACCGCGCCCCCGATGGCGGCCCCAGCATTGTGCTGCTGCTGCGGGAACTCCCCGCGGTCCGTGAGCGGCGGGTTGTTAGGGAATTCTGGGTAGGAAAAGACAGATGGAAGGGGAACAGTGTGTCAGTGCTCTGGAGGGAGGAGGTGCAAAGTGCAGGTGCTCTTTTTTTTTTTGTTTGGGAAGGGGAAAGATGTGGAGAGGAAGACAAGGAAGGAAAAGCAAAAGGGAAAAGGAAGGAGCCCGCCCACCCCACCGGCCCCGCCCCTCGGCAGCCCATCGACGCACCCCGCCACCCTCCGAACCCTGAGAAACCATTTTGAACCCTGCGGCAGAAGCAAGGCCTTAGTCATTCACAACCACATGCAACTGTTGTTTTTTGTTTTGTTTTTGGTGTGTGTTTTTTTTCTGAGGAAGAAAAGGAAATGAAAAAAAAAAGCCAGCCACTACTACCACAACCTTACTGAGGGAAGAAACAAACAGTTATTTGATTAAAGAGAAATGAAGCTTTGCCAGCATCCTCTATTATTTCCGTGTCTCTATCTGGTGGTCGTATTCAACGTGAAGCCATACAATCATCTGGCAGTGTGAATTTGTACTCCCTGAGGCCTGCTTGTAAAAACTAACTCTCCACCTTTCATTCAATATAGAAAATATGAAATGTAATCATGTTTCCAAGATGAAATGAAATAGTTCTGCAACAGCAGCAGAGTGTCAACAAAAGGGCTACATTTCCCATGACGTTATCGACAACGACTAAAAACCCAAAGACGTCCTGTACAATTTGCCAGTCAAGTGGCACGGGAGAGGCAAGCAGATGCTTTGAATAATATGGACAGATCATAGAGGTACGAGTGAGAACAAGATGAAAGCACACAACCTGCTAGAACAGCAGTTGGCCTTCGTTCCCAAAACAGGCAATGCCAACCTTGACAGGCTTAAAGTCTGAAGGCTGACAGGATTTCAGTCTCACAGTGTCAACTTCAGACAAACCATAAATAAAAGCTCATGTTTTTTTATTCCCTTAGGTATCTTAACCCTACATCTAAAACTAAACAGGGTCCTTGGTCACACCTAACACGCCATTTATGTGTGCAGAAGACAAAGGAAAAATAAACAAAAACTGCCATGATAACAGCCCTAAAACACGGTGCTTCTATCTAATTCCTGTTCTTTTTTTCCAGGTAAACTGCAGAGTTCTTTGGATGACAGACATAGTTTTCTAGGACACAGGGTATCTATTAAGAGACGATCAAAGCTCCCTTCATGCTGTGCTTGTCTAAACATGCAGAAAAGCAGAAAAAATTTACCTTCAAATGAAAATAAAGTAGGATGATATATGAGAGTGAGAAAGAGAGATACATCGAGAGAGAGAGAGAGAGAGAGAGAGCATTAAAAAAGTGACAGCTGCTTAACACATTTACGCAAGGGGCCAAATGTCTCTATACCACTCGGAAGACGGCGAGGGACAAAATCACACTACGCAGCAGCGAAGCAAACACACAATCAGCAATCAAAGAGGGCAATACAATTTTCACCTCTAGATACTCATTATTTTCTGTCACTTCTGTGCATTTTTTTATCACATCTTTCTATTTTTGTTTTTATCCTTCCAAATCAATGCTGCACAGAAAAAGAAAATGTTTCAAATGCACTGTAGAGACAGCAAGAAGGGACAAACGAAGCCCATGCAGCATGTAATAAAAACCGTTTAAACATTCATCACAAGACACAAAAGAATGACAAATTACTATTAGCCAATAATGGTTATAGAAATTAGAAATCTTTTTTTTTTTTTGGGTGTCGACTCAAAGAGATCATATTAAATTAGAGCAGCAGACTAATTAGTTGTTAATGATGGATGCTTTGAGTATGGAAGCGGCAGCAGCAGCAGCAGCAGCAGTGACAGACTGGGGTTTGTGGAGGGGGAAGGAAGAGGAGGAGGGGGTGGATAAGAAATGGCTTCTCGCGTCTAGAGGAAGTGACTTGCATCGACTACCGCTGAAGACTTTCCTCCCCTCCCTCTTTGCTGTGACTCTCAATCAATCCAGAGTCCAGACATCCCTGCCCACCACCCCCCAGTCTCTCTCCCTATCCTCCTCCTCCTCTAGAGCCTCTTCTTTCATCAGAAGCCATCCTCTCGCTGTCCCTCTTTCCCTCTCTCTATCTCTATCGTACTCCCTCGGCGTCGCCGATACCAATATGTAACTAACTCCCAAGACTGGTGATGGGAATGCTCTCCCCTTTCACCCGTTTCCACTCATTGGGCCAGCCGGCGACCAAAGGCTGGGCAAAGACTCTGATATCAGCTCAGGTTTTAATCTGACCACCTAATGGGATTATTCAGACACAGGCCCTCATTACACACATGAATGGGAGCTGGGAGCCAGGTCACCCTTCTCCGGGAAAACACATCCTCCTCCGAGTCCAAAGGGCCCGGGGATGAAGAAAAAAAAAAGATCCAGAGGCTTGGAGGAGAAGAGGAGAGGAGAAGAAGAGAAAGAGAGGGAGGAAAGAAAAAAATGGCTTTCTGTAATCCTCTCCTCTACCCTTCACTGCTTACCCTTAGCTGGGATCCGTCTGCACTCCTTCATCGCTACCTTCACACACTCTTAATTGGCTATCTTTTTTTGTTCCCCCTTTTTTTTCCTTTTCGTGTTTTTCTCTCTCACAAAGTTGCCAGGGCTGTATTTAGTAGCTATAGCAATTCAAAAAAGGTGAAAACAGCTGGCCTTGAAAGCGCCATTAAAAGGCACCGCAATGAGCCAATGAAAAGATGACAGCGCGAGCCTTCAAAGAGACAGCCAGACATCATCGTCTCAGCCACCTTTTTTGTGAGAACCTTTAAGGATCAGGTGACGACACTCGTTGACACTCGGCCTTTGAAGGCGGCCGCCGCCGGCGTGTTGACCCTAATCATTTCCTCACACAAACCTCAGACACAGGGAGAAGAGCCGCCCAATGAGGGGGCCCTCGTCGCAGTCCTTTGTCAGATCTAATATGGCGTCTGTTTAGACAACACGGAGGGCAGAAAATAAAAGACCTTGAAGGTCGCCATGACAAAAACAATCAATGGCAACAGCAACAAGTGCCTCAGTTAGCTACAGCTGTTATTGGGATGTCGCGCTAGT
>JAVQIZ010203587.1:0-10156 GCA_036023535.2 Galaxias brevipinnis
ATTGACAGACAATGAAAAACCCAGAGCGCTCGCGCTCACGCACGCACGCACGCACGCACGCGCGCACACACACACACACACACACACACACACACACACCTTTGACGTACCAAATTGCACCCAGCAGCTAAACTGCTGCTGCTTTCTCTCCAGCTCGACATCAAATACTGCCAAGACTTCAAGATCAGAGGATTCAGTTTTACCCTGCTAATATCAACACCTCTCTCTCTCATCGTTCTCCAACGTGAACAACACGCCATTGCAACACTCGGCACACAATAACATTACTCAACAAATTAATCCAAGCACAGTCTCGTCCCAACGGCGATGTTGGTATGGTACATCCTGTTCCACCATGGAAGCTGTGGAACCCGCCATGTGTCGGCCTGGTGTCCGTGGTGAGGAACAGCCGCCCCCCCCTATCCCCCCGTCCCCCATCACGTCCCCCGTCCTGCCCCTGTCCCCCTCCCCCCCCCGTCCTGCCCCTGTCCCCCTCCCTTTGGGCCTGAACCCCGTCTGAAGGACATGGTGCTAAACTGACAGCAGCTGTTGTCGCCATGGTTTGGCTCAGCCACAGCTCCTCCTGGCCACACTCATCGAGAGAGGCAGAGAGGGATGGGTACGGACTCTGCCAAACAGCTCGGTCAACCCGGCTGGCTCATTTCAGAGGCCGCAGGAACGGCTATGTCAATGTTAATCTGCTGAAACGTTACTGCGGTCCATGAGGCACTGCATCATCCATCAGACCGTGGGTTTGTGTGTATGTGTGTTGCTGAAGTCCACAAACCGCTCTGTGACTGCTGCAGCATCACACACGGCTACGCTGTGGTACATAGCTCCCACTGGACAGAAATTACAACGTTGATCTATCGATTGTCACTGCTAACCATGGCATCTCTGTTTGAAAGTCGTACATCATGTTAGACTTAAAGGGGGGTGGGGGTTCTGTATAACTAACGATAGTTAATGGTCTTGTCAAACTCAGGGCGATGCATGCAGAGTGTGAAAGAACAGCTATCCGATGTCTGTATGTTCCAACCCCCGCTCACTGCTCAATGCACACACATGAACAGTGGCCTCTCCGACAGATTCGTCGTTCACGGTGACCTTTGACCCCTGGTCAGTTGGTTAACTGTGTTAATAACCGGCTAATGGACAGGATAACAAGGAAAGCAATGACATCACTAGGAGTCCGCGCGCTCCGCATCGATCCGGTGAGTTAAACCCGGGCCGTGCCACTGCCGGTAAGAACTCAATCAATAGGAACCTGGTCACATGGTTAAACAGCGTGACCATTACCTAATCATACAAATAATACAGAAAAAAACTATGACTTCTTTACCCAGATATGCCATAGTCATTCAGCCTAAAACGAGTTTGTCCCATTTATATATTAAACCCAGACACACTGATCGTTTCTAAACCAGATCTGACTGGTGTCTAAACCAGATCTGAGTGGTCACCAGTGTGTTCTCAAACAGCACTGAGCCATGGAAAAGTGTGTGTTTGTTTATTTTTGATAGAAATCCACTTCCATAGTGAGCTGGAAACACAATCAATAATATCTATGGCCGCGAGGCTCTGCTAAAACATCCTAACAACTTCATTAAACAACCTGCCATCTTGCTATAGAAATCAGAGATGAGGAGCTTTGAAACCACCTCATTATAGTCTAAAAAAACCTCTCTATGAAGTCAATGAAGAGGAGCTTTGAAAGTGTATTTTACTTTGTCTTTTGATTGGGTGGGCAAGATGCACGTTTGGGTGGGCTGGGTGGGGTTTGGGTGGGCTGGGCCCACCCTCGCTCCCGCTTACCACCATCCTTGTTTGAAACTGCCTTAATTACACTCAATTAAACACCTCATGAATGTTACATAACATGGCCATTGTAATCTTTATTATCTTTGATGAAATTGAACATTCCCATTACTATAAAAAACATTTGCTTTATGGGTAGGGAGTTATTCATTCAATTAGTGGTATAATATCTTTTCCCAAAACAGTGTTTCTTTAAGACGATGTCCCCTCTGTGTTCACAAACTGTTTAAATGAAATTCCTGAAATTCATTTAATTTAACTGGGAAAAAAACATGATAAATACGGACCTTCAGGTCTGCAATGTGTTCAGTATCTCCAGCGATAATCATGTTAGCATACTAGCAGACTGCTCTCTAACATCATCAGCAACAGTGTTAGCGACCACTGAGATGCTATCTGTCTCCTACCTGGAGGATAGACCACCCACAAGAGTCTCCAACTGCCCATGTTCCTCTGGAGGGTGATCAATCAATCAATTACTGTGAGACTGGGGTGATCAGTCTATATATGGTAGCCATTTTGATTGTTTTGATTGAGATGTTTCACTTGAGTTGTGTACACACATGTAGTATCCATGCAGCTAATGTAAATGAACTAATGGCAGTTCGTATTGGTGTCCATAAGAGGGCAGTGTTGACTTACGTTAGATACAGCTTTTGTGAGGAGTGGAGAATGAGATAGTTCTCTCTAGCGTTGCACACACACACACACACACACACAAACACAAACGCACGCACGCATGCGCACACACACACACACACACACACACACACACACATGCTTTCACTGAACTAATACCTTTGTCTTTGTCAGTCTCAAACATACACACACTCTCTCACAAACACATGCAGTCATTACAACAAAAAATAAAATGTTTTCAAGATATATTTACTTATGTTGTTATCTTATTTCTATTCTTGTTAGACAGAACATTACGGTATAGATTTTAAGGCATAATGTTTGAAACCAGTGTATTCCCAAGTCTCTCAAGTTCCCCAGACCACAGAAACACATTTCTGAATGTTGTCTTGTCACCTTAGAGAACCCAGACCACAGAAACACATTTCTGAATGTTGTCTTGTCACCTTAGAGATCCCAGACCACAGAAACACATTTCTGAATGTTGTCTTGTCAGCTTAGAGAACCCAGACCACAGAAACACATCTGTGAATGTTGTCTTGTCACCTTAGAGAACCCAGACCACAGAAACACATCTGTGAATGTTGTCTTGTCAGCTTAGAGAACCCAGACCACAGAAACACATCTCTGAATGTTGTCTTGTCAGCTTAGAGAACCCAGACCACAGAGGGTCTAATCATCAAGATGACTTCATGATCCTACAACAGATGTTTCTTTCTCTCTGCTTTTATCACTGGAGTCTGGATGACCAGTTATCAGTTCATTTCCCCTGTAAAACTCACGGCCTCCCATTGACACCGGTCCTCTGGGTGGCTAAGCAGTCCTGTTAAACCGCATAGCGAAGGTCTCATTTGCTTGGAGGATTTGCATGCCATTGAGAAAGTACACACGCATCCTCTGTTGTGTTGTCCTTGTCCTATGCCCCTTATTTGAATGATCTTCCCATCATATCAACACTATTTCGGACATGTAATGGTGTCATGTTCATAGAAAAGTTTTAGATTGTACAATCAACTCCACTTTTACTTTGTTGTGGCCAAGAGAATAGCTTCATCTCCAAGGGGAGAAACACACTCGACAAAATGTCTGAATGTCTTTAACAGTCTTGATTGTGAGACAGGGCTATACTATAGCCCCAAATAAACTGAATTCCATTATATGACTAAGTAAGGTTTGTTTAGGTCAGGGCTATACTATAGCCCCAAATAAACTGAATTCCATGATATGGCTAAGTAAGGTTTGTCTAGGTCAGGGCTATCAGATAACATAGTGGTAGTACTGGTATATTAAGTGCTTTCTTTAAAGGCCCAAAATGGAAAGGTTGGGTTTGTCCCGCAGCGGAAACAAGGAAATAAGTCCAGCCTCCCGTTGGATTAGGTATTTATGTCCAGTAGGACAACAACGTCTTCTCTGATATGCTAAATGTGACTCATTTGCAAGGTAAATATGTAGAGATGGAAAAATAACTGCAACTCAGTTCCTCAGTCTAGTTAAAGGTGAGAGTGAATGGGACCCAACGATGAAACAACAGACCATGAAGTCCTCTGCCAGGTAACAAACATATAAATTGGGATTTGGATTAATGTGTATAATACTATAATAAGAAGTTTCAATGGTTTTTACATTTTAGTAAGGTTTTAATATTTACTTAATAGTGACAAGCGAGGTTTGTGTGTAAAAGCCAAAGAAACAATAATTTTATAATTTTATTGATTGTAAAAATTCCTCTGATAATAATAGTCCCATTCTGCTTCGCAAGCGAAATGACACTGCAGTGGTCAAAGCTAATATTTTCCACATTTGTATTACCTTGGAGTCACGACGTTAGAAGGGCATTGACCAGGAGAAGTCGTGCAAGTCTTTAACTTCTTTATCTTGACTTGGGTATTATAGGCCTCCTTGTATTATACTTGTATGGCATTCGAACATTGTTTTACAACTCTAAAGGAACACGCTTCAACCAATACTTATATTAGTGCGCGAGTGGGGGGGGGGTGAAAGGGAGGTGAAGGGGGGGGGGGTGAAAGGGGGGCCGAGAAAATCTTCTCAAAATTTATCAAACTCTGTGGAAATTCTGGTAGTGTGTGTGTTTTTGGGGAGAACGTGGTAATGAGCTTTCTCTATACTTGCCATTCACTGCTGCTATCAACCAACCAATCAGACTACAGAATTGAATCTACCACTGTGGATCTGAGTGATTTAGCTACCAGTGAAATACTGCTTTTGTTTTTCAGGTTTAAGCCATCCAAAGGGAGACGGCAGCTTTGGGTGTCTGGTGTGACCACAGCCTTTCTGTTTTTCAGAATAGCATGCAAGTCTAAACAACCTATTCCTACTATTACTAGTACTAATAAACTTGTTTTTATTACAAATAGAAATATTTTAAAAAGCTTTATTCCCTGTTCAGACTTGGATGAGATTCGATACTTATAAATTCCAGTGTTTGCCAAATTATTATAATTTTATTTTATCTTGTATAGCTAACCATGCAAACCAAATGCCATGGACATTGCTAGATCCTTTTTACTGGGGCAGGTGCAACAGCATACAAATACGGGCCCCATTTTGGAATTTTCCTGGGCTTGCGTGGGTATTAAGTGGGCATGGGCTCAATACAGACATTTCATATGGGACCCACTAGGGTTAACCAACAGGGCACACACCACAGTGTGTAAACTCCAGACACTAAGGGGCTCACTTGCAGGTAAAAGTTACACTGGTTCAAAATGGGCAGTTTAGCTGGGACCCATCACTAGCCTGGTTGGAACCCACTCATGCATGACCCATGGGCAAACACATCTGGGTGTACCATGGAGTCCGCGGACGACCCCATTTGGGACCCATAAAACAGCCCACCTAGAACCCATGTTGGCGCTACATGTAAATGTAGGCTGGGGATCTGCTGCGCCCCAGGAAAATCTCACATTTGAGTTTTAACAAGCTCTGATATTTGGCAATGGATTCATTTAGATTGATGATGAGTTTTTTTTCTTCCTCATCCTTAATGTTAAAGCAACGTAGTTTAACCCCCCAAATACTAGCTGCAAGCCTCCTGTGTTATTAAGTCAAATCTCCTGAAAATTCAAGATTATAAATTACTAGGGAGACATTTTTAGCAGTCCTGTATTCTCAATCAAATCAACCTGTCACCTGTTGATGGTGCTGGACAGAATAGTTCTGAAGCACATCCATCCAGTAAGAACGCGCTCTTATGGCTGTCACCACTGTTTTGGGGAAACTAAATGCCCCTCAAGCACAAGGATTGTCCAGGCACCCAAAGGTTAAGGTTAGGAATAAGATTAGGGATAGACATAAAAGACATTAAGGTTAAAATGTGACTTAAGATTAGGTATAGGCATAAAAAAAATCTAAGTCGTCTGCACAAGGATTCTAACGCACAAGCATGTGCACTTGGCCAATCCTAGCGCTTGAGAGGCGTGTCTCTCCAGGAAAAGCAGTGGGATCTCTAATAACAAGTACGTGTGTGTGTGTGTGTGTGTGTGTGTGTGTGTGTGTGTGTGATTTGTTTGACGTTTGAAGGTGTGGTGAGCAAGCAAGACATGGCATGGCATGTTCTTATACTGGACAACACAACCAACAACTTCTCAAACCAGGATATCGATCTCAGTCCATATAAATTTACATGTAACGTCTCAGGTAAGATCGCTGCCCTTTTCAGAAGAGAGCTTGTAGTAGAAAATGTATGGATTGTTCAAAGTTAAAAGTTTGTCAACAACTCTCTCGATGTGTCTTATCAGATAACGACCTTAATATTACCAGCCATTACCAAAGGTGCATGATTATCATCTCTGAACAAAACAGCAGTGGGTCTCAGATCTCACGTGGGTATTATCCTTGACACTCTGTCCAGTGCAGACAGAACCATTTTGTCACTACAACATACATGGCATGACAATGGAGGCGCTAACCTATTTCTATCTCAACACCTTTCAGAAAATTGCATGCTTAACGCTTCCTTACTGGACGTTAAGAAAATGGACAGCTCTTTCTACGTGACCCTTAAAAACACTGCCCTTCCCAAAAACGTCAAATTAAGGATCGCCCAGGGCTTGAACTCGTCCTGTAGACCTTCTCAATTGAGGAACAATGGTATGCTGCGTCAACATTAATATTAATTTGAGTTTGTAGCACCATATGCATGTTCTGACGAGGTGTGCTCAAAGACACTGTCTTTTTTGATTCAATGCATGTTACAATAAGACAACATACGTACAAATGCACACACACACACACACACACACACACACACACACACACACACACACACACACAGATAGTGAAACCAACAGTTTTCAAAAGCATTCATAACACTGGTTTGAATCAAACCATCCATTGTACTGCATATTGGAGAGGGCCTTCACCTCTCATGATCGAAAGATAACATCACCATCACGAACTCATCCATCTAATGAATCAGTCATGTCTCCTTAACAGATAATCAAAACATTTCTTGCAACAATGGTAAATATACATATGTTTTATTATAATTGTGTGCTTTTGTCTATGGTCACCCATGTTGCTCGTGAGCGAGGTAGTAAAATAAATTTTTTTGTTTTCCACAATTTTGTTACAGTTGAGACGATTTTCAACGTGACAGTAAATGACTTTTGTAGAAATCCAGCACTCTATTCTAAAAAGTCCTGCCAAGGTATGTCCATAAATATTATATATGATTGCAAACATATTCAAAAATGAATAATGGCATAGCTAGGATATCTCCTTGTCAATGATGAATAAACTTAATTGCTACCCAGTAAGCATTAAAACAGACACTACACCTTGAATACATTTTAGTTTAAAAATACATGAAAAATAATAACAATACATTTGTTTCTTTGTGTTGTATTTCTACGTAGGGTTGCCACCCGAGCAGTTTATTCTCACGATCAACCTGCATGACAGGCCCAGTTGTGTGACGTGTAAAAGCCCCTTTAGTAAACCGGAAACAACCATTACAGCCCCACAGTTGCCCGCCACCCCTAGTGGAGTAATCGGTGCGCAAAAGGCATCGTGAGTGTTTGAATATCTTTTGTCTTACAACGTTCTTATACCCCCACTGCCAAAATACAACAACAAATGAATAGCTGTTTGTCACAAACTTCTTTCCCCAAGTTTTCTATCAGCAATTTGGCTTTAAATCTTTTTATTTATTTTTTTTTAAATAAGTTAGGACTGTTCAAATCGGACTGTGTACTTAAAGCGATTCTAATGTACTTTTATGGCGGTAAAAGTTACGTTGGTATTAAAGCGTTTCCAATGTACTTATATGGCGGTAAAAGTTACGTTTGTTTTCTAGTGAGGCCATGAACAATCTGTCGCTCCTCGTGGACAAGATGGGGAACGCCACTGTTGCGGCCGTCACTATGGGCAACGTCACAGGAGTGCTTACCAAAATACAGAAGGGGAAAGAAAGCAACGTCATCTTTGGATTCTCTCCGGGTTCAGACATTGGAGTAGGCCTATTTTAAATAAACAACATTCACTTTTGGATTATGTGTTTTAGACAGTATAACATGTACACTGTGTGACATGGCTCAGACAGTTTAGTGGGGCTGTAGCTCACGAGGTCCAGTGGGTCGTCCACTGATCCAAGGGTTGGCAGTTCGATCCCAAGCTCCTCCTGTCCATGTGTCGAAGTGTCCTTGAGCAAGACACTGAACCCTGAGGTGCTCCGGATGTTGAGACAAGCGCCTTGCATGGCAACTCTGCCACCATCGGTGTGTGGGTGAATGAGAGGCAACACTGTAAAGCGCTTTGTTCCATTCTGGTTGAAAAGTGCTATATAAATGCAGTCCATTTACCATAGTGTCCAACCCGAACATAAAACTCTGTAGACAGTTTGAATTTACAGACTTTGAGATTTTAGCATGACCCTATAACCTTTCCCAATGCCTCTCAAACATTTTACCCAATGCCTCTCAAACATTTGGCTGTTTTTTTGCTGTCAAGCCACAAGAAAACGTTCATATAGAGTGAGCGCCAACCCCCTCAACACACTACTCAGTCACTTACAATGTCCGTTTGAACTGTAGGTTGCTGAACAGGATGACAGCGTGGATACCGTAACTCGTTCTGTAAAGGTGCCACAGGAGGCAAGCATTCAGGCCATTCACAAGAATGGGTCCTTCATTGGGATGTTCCGCTTTCCATGCATGTCCCAGGTAAGAAACGTATCAAGCATCTCAAGAAATATAAATAAAAGTACAACATCAGATCAATTGAATGTAAAATGATGCAGTTGAATCAGTGGCGACCGACTTCCTTGTTTAACTTCAGGATAGTAAAGGAAGTGTGGTCATGAACAACGAAGTGACAAGTATCAAGATGGGAGCGGATATTTCCAATCTCACTAACCCCATTGAACTGGAGTACAGACAAGTCAACACGGTGAGAGATATATTCAGCATTGTGGATTAAAATAAAAGTCAAAAGTTAATAATTTCATAATTTCAAAGTTTATCTTTCTCATCCAGGCAGGTGACATCACATGTGTGTCTTGGAATGGCAAAGGTATTCTACATTCCAAATAATAAAAAGGAAATAAAAACTCTTATTTATTTTAGTTCAGTACTGTACCAGTCAAAAATGTGGACACACATTTCCCATTCAAGTGAATGCGTGTCCAAACTTTTGACTTGTACTGTAAATTAACCAACAAAAAAAATTGCACAAAAGGCGAAATGTAAAAAAAAAATGTTTATGTTTCATCTTGAATTAATTTTCATTTTGCAGACTAATAAGAATAATGAGACTTGATTAAATGTTTTTTTTCTGTCGTGTTTACAGGTAACGAACCCAACTGGACGGCCGATGGCTGTGGGACGGTGAAAGCTAACGACACTATCACCTGTAAATGCACGCACCTTTCCTTCTTTGCCATACTATTGGTGAGTTACTCTCTTCACCTGTCAAAGATGAACATCCCACCCTCTTTTCTTAGTTTTTTTAAATCTGTTATATTATTCTATACGTTTCCCTATTATTTATTGACTATTTTTATTTATTTATTTATCTATTTATCAATTTATTTATTTATTTATTTATTTATTTATCTATTTATTTATTTATTTGTTTGTTTATTTGTTTGCTCGTTTGTTTGTTTGTTTGTTTAGTTAGTTTGTTAGTATTTATTCTTTATTTAACCAGGCATCTCTTTTACAACTATAGTGAGTATTAGAGAGAATCGCTAAGTCACTGCAACAACCCATTCGATCCAGGCTATTTACTGTACCACGTCCAACGCACCTCAGTCATCTGAGCCTTAGAAACACTCAGTCTAAACTGATGCGGAATGACATTGTACAGGTCCATATGATTCAGAACAAATAGACTCAGAAACAGATTCTTTCCCAAAGCTATTAATGCACTGAACTCAAATATGTACTAACATCACTTTCTTGTACAATATCTATCCTCATACTTGTGCAATAAGTAACGACCTCATACTGGTGCAATAACAACTGTCTCGTATCTGTGTAGTATTCATCTATTTATTCACTACATACTATCGCTGCGATTCCACTCTATGTCTTTCTTGTGTTTTTATATTGTGTTTTATATAGGTTTCTGTATTTATTATAACTATGTGTGCACTTTAAGGAGTTGCTCTTTCAATCTCATTGTACTGTGTATAATGACAATAAAGGCTTTCAATTCAATTCAATGTCATCCTTCCCAC
>JAVQIZ010203588.1:0-18655 GCA_036023535.2 Galaxias brevipinnis
TTTACTGAGAACACACAAAAACGTAATGACCGACACAGGATGGGTAACACAAACAGGGCTATATAAAGGGCAAACGGCGCATAAGGAAACCAATAAACCAAACGACACACAGGTGAAACAATAGAACACTAATGAGCTGAAGTGCTGTTGCCTCAGGAGCTGTCCTCGGTCCTGATCCTCCCTCAGGTAGGCAAAGGAGGATCCTGACCCTGACAGGACCCCCTCCCCGAAGCGCGACACCGGGCGCGAGCAGCAGGCGCCCTGGAGGAAAGAAAAGAAGAGATGAGACTCTTGTCCAGGATCTGGGCCGCAGGCTCCCAGGACCGTTCCTCCGGCCCGTAGCCCTCCCAGTCCACCAGGTACTGCCGACGTCCTCGGACCAGGCGAGTGTCCAGGATCCGCCTCACGGTGTACGCCAATCCTCCATCGATGAACCGGGGAGCTGGAGCAGGGGCCTCGGACGGAACCAGGGTACTGACGAGCAGTGGCTTGAGACGAGAGATGTGGAACACAGGGTGCACGGGCAGGGACCTGGGGAGCTGGAGCCGGACCGCCACCGGGTTGATCCTCCGGATGATTTTGAAGGGCCCGACGTACTTCTGGTGGAGCTTGGGAGTCCCTCCCCGGAGCGGGAGATCCTTCGTGGACAACCAGACCCGTTGACCCACCTGGTACGTCGGTCCGGGACGGCGCCGGCGGTTGGCCTGCCTCTCCATAGCCCCCCGTGCACGTACCAAAGCCGTCCGGGCCCTCCGCCACGTCCGGCGGCAACGGCTCACGAACGCCTCGGCTGACGGGACCCCTACTTCCTCCTCCTGCTCGGGAAACAACGGGACCGCATATCCATACAGGCATTCGAATGGTGACATACCTAGGGCCGAGTGCTGCAAGGTGTTGTGAGCGAACTCGGCCCAGATCAATTGCTGGCTCCAGGAAGACGGACTTCTGGACGCCAGACAGCGGAGGCTGGTTTCCATCTCCTGGTTCACCCGCTCCGTCTGCCCGTTGGACTGCGGGTGGAACCCAGAGGACAGGCTCACCGTGGCCCCCAGCAGACGACAGAACGCCCTCCAGAATCTGGAGGTAAACTGGGGACCCCGATCGCTGACAACGTCCGTGGGGAGGCCGTGGAACCGGAACACGTGGTGGAGGACCAGCCGGGCCGTCTCAGGGGCCGACGGCAGCTTGGGTAGGGGAATAAAGCGTGCCGTCTTAGAGAACCGGTCCACCACCACCAGTATGGCGGTGTTTCCTTGGGACGGCGGCAACCCGGTTACGAAGTCCAAGGAGATGTGCGACCAAGGACGCCTGGGAACCGGTAGGGGACGTAGCAGACCCGCCGGACGGGTAGCCTGGGTCTTGTTCCGGGCGCAGGTGGTGCATGCAGCCACGTAGTCCTCCCCGTCCTTCCTCATGCTGGGCCACCAGAACCGTCGCTGGAGCACCTCCAAGGTCCTCCTCCGTCCAGGATGACAGAACATCGGGGAAGCATGCGCCCACGTGAGGACCTTCGAGCGCAGACCCGGAACCACGTAAAGGCGCTGAGGGGGCCCCCCCGGAGGAACGTGGGCGCCGGAGCCTGCCCTACGGACCTCTTCCACGACGTCCCACTGGACCGGAGCCACGATCCTGGAGGCCGGAACGATGGTATCCTCCCCGGGGGCAACCGCCGGGGGACCCGGCAGCCGCGACAGAGCGTCCGGTTTGCCGTTCTTCGACCCCGGACGGTAGGTGATGATCAGGTCAAAGCGCTCAAAAAACAGAGCCCACCTGGCCTGCCGGGAATTGAGCCGCTTCGCCGTCCTGACGAACTCCAGGTTCTTGTGGTCGGTCCAGACCACCACCGGGTGTGCCGCTCCCTCCAGCCAGTGCCGCCATTCCTCCAAGGCCAGCTTGACCGCGAGCAATTCCCGGTCCCCGATGCCGTAGTTGCACTCGGCCGAGGAGAAGCGACGAGAGAAGAATGCGCAGGGGCGAAGCTTCCCATCGGGACGACCACGCTGCGAAAGGACCGCCCCTGCCCCCAGCTCGGAAGCGTCGACCTCCACCACGAACGGATGGCCGGGGTCGGGCAGCTGCAGGATCGGGGCCGAGGTGAAGCGACGCTTGAGGACGTCGAAAGCCTCCCTGGCGGCTGCGGAAAACACAAAGCGCCCCTCCGTCTTCCTGGTGAGGTCCGTGAGGGGCAAGGCCAGGGTCCCGAAGTCCCGGATAAACCGCCGGTAGAAATTGGCGAACCCGAGGAAGCGCTGCACGTCCTTCACGGACGCAGGGACGGGCCACTCCCGGACCGCGCACACCTTGGAGGGGTCCATCTCGAGTCGGCCCTGGGAGACGATAAATCCCAGAAACGCCACCCGCCGGACATGAAACACGCACTTCTCCGGTTTGACAAACAACAGATGCTGGAGCAAGCGCTGGAGGACGACCCGGACGTGTGTGCAGTGCTCCTCCTCAGAATTGGAGAAGACGAGGATGTCATCTAAATAAACATACACAAAACGGCCCAGAAAGTCCCTCAACACGTGATTAATAAGCGCCTGGAACACGGCCGGGGCATTGGTGAGGCCAAAAGGCATCACCAGGTACTCATAATGTCCGTTGGGGGTGTTAAAAGCAGTCTTCCACTCGTCGCCCGCGCGTATGCGCACCAGGTTGTAGGCGTTGCGTAGATCCAATTTTGTGAACACAGACGCTCCCTGGAGCCGCTCAAAAGCGCCGGTCATGAGGGGAAGAGGGTACCGGTTCTTGACCGTAATCTTGTTCACACCCCGGTAGTCAATGCACGGGCGGAGGTCCCCGTTCTTCTTGTCCACAAAGAAAAACCCCGCCCCGGCTGGAGACGTGGAAGGGCGGATGAACCCGGCCGCCAGTGCCTCCTCTATATATTTGTCCATGGCTTGATGTTCAGGTAAGGAAAGGGCGAACAGGCGCCCTCTAGGTGGCATGGTCCCAGGGAGGAGGTCAATGGCGCAGTCGAATTCCCGGTGCGGGGGAAGCCTGCTACTGCGTGTCTTGCTGAAGACCGCGCCTAAATCGTGATACTGACCCGGCACCAAGGATAAGTCAGCCGGGGGCGACAGTTCAGGCTGGTCCAGGCATGGCTGGTCCCGAAGGCAGGTAACTTGACACCGCTGGTCCCATGCTAAAAGGGTACCAGCGGACCAGCAAAGGTGCGGATTGTGTTGAGCCAGCCAGGGGTAACCGAGAATAATCGGCAGGCTGGGCGAGTCAATAATATGCAGCTGGATGGTCTCCTGGTGGTTAAGCACCGTGCGTAGCTGGATTGGACCTGTACTGCGCCCAACCGTCCCGGTACCCAGGGCACGCCCGTCCAACGCACAAACCGGCAATGGGTGCTCCAATGGCCACAGGGGAATCCCATGTTTGGTCGCCCACGCCTCGTCCATAAAGTTACCCGCAGCCCCTGAGTCAATAAAAGCAGAGGCAGTGTGCTGCCTACCTGCACAAAAAATGGTCACAGGAAGAGACAAACGTGAAGGCAGTAAGGCAGAGAGTATGCATGTACTCACCGGTCCCCTCTCTAGGACTGGTGAGCGTGTGCGTTTCCCTGCCTCCGGTCACACTGGTTGCGGAAGTGGCCGGTGTCGCCGCAGTACAGACAGCGGCGCTCCCTCACCCGTCGCTCCCGTTCATGGGCCGTAATGCGCGTCCGTCCCAGCTGCATGGGTTCGACGTCCGCTGGGACCCGGTGTTCCGGGGGTGACAGGTAGCGGCCCTCATCGGCCCGAGGCAGGAAGGTTACGCCGGTAGCACGGCGCTGCTCACGTCTCTCTCGAAGCCGTTTGTCGATACGGAGAGCCAGATTGATAAGCCTCTCCAGGTCGTCAACGTCCTCCCGAGCCGCCAGCTCGTCCTTTATTTCCTCGATGAGGCCCATCCGGAAAGCCGGCACTAACGCCGCGTCGGTCCACTGGCTGTCCACCGCTAAAGACCGAAACTCCACAGCATAGTCCGCCACGGTCCTAGGC
This sequence comes from Galaxias brevipinnis, assembly GCA_036023535.2. NCBI lineage: Eukaryota > Metazoa > Chordata > Actinopteri > Galaxiiformes > Galaxiidae > Galaxias > Galaxias brevipinnis. The sequence goes on from JAVQIZ010203588.1 coordinate 3,993, forward strand.
CCTTGACGTACACGCAGGAGTTTAGTCGCAGCCTCATGTCCGCTACGACGGTGGTCAAAAACACGCCGAAACTCCTGCATGAACAGTTGGGAGTCGTGGAGGGCCGGCGTGGGATGTTCTGACAACGCCGTCGCCCAGGTCAGAGCCCTGCCGGTAAGCAGAGCCATAATGTAGGCCACCCGGGTTTGCTCACTCCTGAAGGCGTTAGGCTGGCACCGGAAAACGCTGTTGCACTGCATAAGGAAACCACGACAGCCCTCCGGACGACCATCATATCTCTCCGGAGCTGGGAGAGACACGTCCCTGGTCGAGGAGTCAGCCGGTGGACTCGTTGGCTGTGTAGGTGCCGCCAGCACCATAGCACGGAGCTCGGCCTGCGAAGCCGCCAGCTGGTTCACGGTCTGCCCAATCGCCTGCAGCTGACCACCCATGGCCAGCACCTCTTCGGTCCACTGGCCCATAGCCGTCCCCTGAAGGCGTAAGGCATGCTGGAGATTCAGCAGGTCCGCTGGGTCGTATTGCTGGTCTGTCATTCTGTCACGCTGGGTCGTAGCACACTGAAAGTTGTAACCCACAAGCGGACCTGAACCCAATAGGGAGAATAGCATGTGGTCTCAAAGACGACACGAAACACGGAGTAGTCCAAAGCAGGGTTTAGCTCTTTACTGAGAACACACAAAATGTAATGACAGACAAAGGATGGGTAACACAAACAGGGCTATATAAAGGGCAAACGAAGCCTAAGGAAACCAATAAACCAAACGACACACAGGTGAAAACAATAGAACACTAATGAGATGAAGTGCTGTTGCCTCAGGAGCTGTCCTCGGTCCTGATCCTCCCTCAGGTAGGCAAAGGAGGATCCTGACCCTGACATCCCGTTTCACAATTCCATTTACAAGCCTATATGCTGCTTTAGCCTATATCAGGGCTAGACATTTACTTTTTTTAGCGATGGCAGATGTTTGCTACCAGTTTTGAAATACACTTCGCCAATGGCTTTCTTGTTAATATGCAACTAAAAACTCTGAGAACGCTAAATCATTTTTTTCTTCAGTGGAGGTATTCAGTAGAATTTTTATTGTATTTTAAATTATAAATTCTATTATATATAAATTACAAATATTTATTTATATTTTAATCGATGTTGATTGTCCAGCTGAAAAATAAGTGACATTGACAAGCGCTGCGCTTTTAACAATTCAAAAAGACGCTTGTCCGTGTCGCCGCTTTGAAAAAAGGAGCACGCCAGTCGCGTCTTTACATAATGGTGAAGAGGCGCTGGAAGTTGAAAAAATGAGTTAAATGGAAACTGCCCTAAGCTGTGTTCTGCAGCAAAAAAGTGGCAGGCTAGCAATACTTTGCTACCGTTCATTTTGAGCCCTGAAATACATATAGGACCAGGGGCACCGCCAGGCATTTGGGGGCCCATGAAAATATATTACATCGGGCCCCTACCTTAGGCCTTGCCAAATGCGCAATTCCTGTAACCACACCTCCAGCATCCAATGGATCCACTCAAAGCTTTAAATAATTACCTTTGCAGGATTGCAACTCTCTTGTAAAGGGCTCCAGACTAATATTTTAAGCTTTTCAGTTAGTGGCAGTACTACAAAAACTAGTAGCAGCTTTTTTTTCTAAAAACAGTAAAGATGCAATAATTAATAATATATTGCACTAGAGACAGAAAGAAATACTGGGTATTTTAAAGGAGGATAGTAAATAATCAAACTAAATCGGCCAACTGTTAGACTACACAATGACTTTAGGATTTTAATAATGACCATAATTTTAAAAAACACCACAGAAAATTAAGTGGCTGCAGTGCAACCAATATTTTATTTAGTGACACTGGACAGATTATTGTGGCAGTCTAGAGCCCTGAAGTCCAATACTCACTGTACAATATTACTGACTGAGCTGTGAAAATAAAACACTGTGCAGACATGCATGCAACATTCTATGGAAGCCCATAAGGGACTTTATTCAAATGAAAATGTAAACTTGAAAATGCAAATGCAATTCCACATTAGCATTTACACTTTCCACATTCGTATGTGTTATTTGAGACAAAATGTAAGTGAAAATGCAATCATCCCATTTGCATTTGCATTTTCAAATGCTTCAATGGGCCTTTTGTGTCAATATAAAAATTCTAATGCAAAAGCTGTTTGACATTACATTTTCAAAGTCCTACTGCGGACAATATTCAAATGTTAATTCAAACGCGAAAATTAAAATGCAATATTAAAAATGTAATCCCTTTGAAAATGCAATGGCAAATGCGATTTCCTTTTCATTTTCAAATTGTTTGACAACTGCATTTTAATTTTAATTGTGACATAAATAATGCTTTCACAAATGGAGAATGAGAATACATTTTTAGTGTGCCCACTGAAAGTGGCACTCTTGTGCTCTCGCAAACTTAATATTAGTGTGCCCACTGAAAGTGGCACACTCTTGTACTCTCGCATACTTATTATTATTATTATAGATTTTTCCGTAGTTTTTTTCCGACAACCATAGCTCAATAACCGTACATGCTACACACACGGTTCATACATCAAAACGTGCGTCCTGGTCCGTAGGAGTGTGCTTTTTGTACTGTGATGTCTTAATATGTAACATATTACTATAATATTTAATAAACTGCTAAAAATGGCCATTTTTCACATTTTTACACACGTTTTCGATGGGGGAGTCAGATCTCAGGAACCGTACATGCTACACATACGGTTCATACATCAAAACGTGCGTCTTGGTACGCAGATTTATGATTTTTAATTAATTATTAATATCTCATTTATAATTTATACATTTTTAATTAACATCCTTTTTTTAGGTCTCAGCTGAAACGTATCTCCTCCTACAAATTTTATGCGACATGTACGCTTCCTATGTCCAAATGTACATGGTGCATACAGGCATTACTTTTCTCATGGATCTAATTAACACTTTTATAATTATGCAAATATGTAAATGAGCCTAATTTGCATTTACCACTTAAACTGGATTATCTCACTGAGTTTTCATGCGAGACACACGGTTCAAACATCAAAATGCTCAGCTTGACATGCTGGATCATACAATGTAAACTATTTCAGAAAATTATTATCGTATGTATGAGGTATAATAGAAAATGCTTAACGGAGCATATTTTTTTGCTTTTATGTTACAAACACTGTTCCAACTGCATATCGCTCGGCCTGGCCAGCTTAGTCAACTTACTAAAAATCATATTGATACATCCCATAATTTGGAGTTTTTTACAGTTTAAGTGCCTCTCCCATAGACTTACAGTCAAGTTGTAGCTCAGTGACCGTTTACACTACAGACATGGTTGGGATATGTACATTCTCAGGAGAGCATACTGATCAAAGTTGCAAAGTTTCATTTTGATATCATTTATACCTTTTGATTTCAGAAATGCAACACCGTGGCTCAGTGGGTAGCACTGTTGCCTCACTGCCTCAATCCCCACCTGGCCCAAGGGCCTTTCTGTGTGGAGTTTGCTTGTTCTCCCTGTGTTTGCGTGGGTTTTCTCCGGATATTCCGGTTTCCTCCCACAGTCCAAAAACATGCGGGTTAATTGGTGACTCTAAATTGTCCGTAGGTGTGAATGTGAGTGTGAGTAGTTGTCTGTCCCTATGTGTCGGCCCTGTGATAGACTGGCGACCTGTCCAGGGTGTACCCCGCCTCTCGCCCTGTGTCGGCTGGGATAGGCTCCAGCCCCCCCGCGACCCTGCATAGGAAAAGCGGTATAGCTAATGGATGGATGGATGGGTGATTGAGATGTACAAAAAATATTTTATAATATATCTGTATATTCATGTATTCCATAAATAATAATACATCCGTGTTTATTTCTTATATATCTCACATTTTATTAAATTTAAAGCTTTTAATAATGAAAAATACTTGAAATTAGACAAAAATAGCACTAGAAATTTATAAATATTCATGTAGGAATTTAAATAGGCATTCTATTATCCACCATAAGCAAAAATAGTTCAAAAAAACAGGATCAATCAATGTAATCGCAATAAGATAATAATGAGTGGATCAAATATGAAACACAAGTGGATAAACCAATTTCAGAGTCCTGTTAATCTAATGACACTCATCTCTGTCACAAAGCCGCCTCAAGAGGATTTCTGATATGAAACAAATAAATAGAGGTTTCAAATACTGATACAGCTATCCACTTTAGCATCCCCCTAAATATGCCCATCAATGTATGTTTTCATAAATGTGATTGAATTCTGATTGACTAGAATGCGGTCTTCACAGTAAAGACTAATTTCAAGTGAGGAAAAAAGCTCTATCCCTTGAAGGTGCTTGGAAAATATTTTTTTAAGTTGTCGTAGCATTGCCTTACTAGCCTAGAATAAAGAAAATAAGTGAAATGAAATTAAGAAAGAAGGACGGATCCTGTCAAAGTCAAGGCTAGTGTCAGACCCTCTAAACATGATGCTTCTATTACACCTTAGGCTAGGTTTGGCCTGCACTAACGGCACACTGCTTCAGTAGCATTGTTTCCACTGCAGGTCTTAGCAGAGCTTGCACAGGCTAAGACCAGCTAAATATGCAAAAAAGACAGTGGAGAGGCAATATTTGTTTATCACTGTACCCCTATTGAAAATAGAGGTATCAGAGTGATTAAAGATTTGGGGGGTAAAATATTATAATACTAAAATTACTAAAATATTTTCTTTATTTTGTGTTCTAATAGCAAGAAATGTTACAGCACAGCTTAGAACTGTTTGGTCCTGCAGTGGAAATCAAGCTTAAAGGAGTGCTCTGCATTGCTGCTTGTAGCAGATGACTATCACAATAACCCTCAGTACTTACAAGCAACAACTGGAATTTAAGTGTCACATTGCCCTCTGCTGACTAATTCAGATATTACACTAGACAAAAGGGATTTAGAAAAAAACAGGAAAGGTGTGGCTGTTTCATTTTGTGTGTGTGTGTGTGTGTGTGCAACCGTTCCACGACTAGAGGGACTTAAACTGTAGAAATAATAAACACCACTTCCATTTCCTCCAACCCTCCTGTTAGACCACCAAGCTGCATGAGATCAGGCCATTGGCACGTGTCGTTATTATTTAATGTTTCGAAAATGACTTTAAATATCTACTCTACTTATGCTATTGTTCACATGATACATTTGAAGAGACACACAATGAAACATGGTATCTATGGTACTAGATAGGACGTGGAGACCTGAGGAGATTTCAGCTTTCAGTTGGCAATCAGGCGGCTGTACTTCTTCACCCTTAAAAACGTTCTCCCAGCTCCCACATTTAGTTTTTCCCGACTGGCCAGCTGGTAGTCACATGATATGGTAGACTAAGTGAACGTGCTGCACCACAGTGACAGTGAGTGCACTAGACAGGAACGCTTGATGGAAGACAACACACACACCTTCCAAAGCCGAAGTGACCGTTCAGCTACAAAACGAGGTCAAACTAGCCTAAAATCATAGCTCTTGGTTTTTGCACTGGTGTACGGTGGGGACCCCTATACTCTGCCCTTGTGACGTGTGGCTCTAGGACCTTACAGAACGACAGTCTGCCCAACCCCTTCCTTATTGTCACGTGTAGTTGTGTCGGCTGTCGAAGCTGCGAAACGCCGACGGCGTGGCTAGCTTCCTCATGGACAGGCTGTCAGTCTTGGACGCTTCAGGCCGCGCCCCGGACTTGCTCCGGAGGAAGGGGTTCCTCGGGCCCCCCAGTCCCCGGCCCGCGCCCCGGTCCGCTCCCAGTCCCCTCTCCATCCTCTCGCTCACCGACAGGCTCTTCCTGTGGGGAGGGGCCAGGGTGAGGGAGGGGTGGGAGTCGTCAGAGGAGCAGCTGTTGGCACGCTCCATCCTGGACAGGGGGGAGCAGAGGGTGCTGCTGCTGCTGCTGGCCCCTCCGCTCAGGGCGCCTATGCGCGGCAGCTCCGGGGCCGCCATGAGGTCCTCCGGGGCCTCGGGGTCGGACTCCGTATGGCTGAGCTCGGCCTCCCTCTCGGGGTGCGAGGAGCCCATGTCGGGGGCCTTGTCGAAGGGGAAGGAGCTGGAGGCCCCCGGGGAGTGGGAGCGCTCGGCGGGCGTGTAGGGGGCGGAGACGCAGCGCGTGTCGATGCAGTCGGTGATGCTGGTGTACTCAGCGGCCTTGACTTGGACGCCGGCGCCCAGGCCCCCGTAGCAGCCACGCGGCGTGAACACCAGGCTATGGGACTTGACAAGCGGCGGCTCCTCCAGGAAGGCTGCCCCGGTGGAGGAGAGGTAGCGGGTGCTCTTGGAGCGCTCCAGCAGCCCCGCGGAGGTGGGCGGAGACGGGTCCACGTCCCAGGGAGGGAGGGTGTTGTCCGCCAGGAGGTGGGCCGAGCACAGGGACAGGTCGGCCGCCGCGCTGTCCTCGAACGCCGTGCCACCGCTGCAGCCTGCGCCGCCCTCCGAGGGCCTGTCGCCCAATCCGCTGGCCCCGCTGCAGCTGTAGTCCCGGCCCCCCGACAGCACCGCCTCCATGATCTCGCCGTGGAGGGAGGAGTCTCGCTGGAGGGGCGGGGCCATCCTTAGGGGGTCCAGGAAGACCTCGGCGGGCCCCGCCTCCTCGGAGGCCGACACGTAGATGTCGATGCAGGAGGACGGGCGGTGCTGCTGGGAGACCGACAGCGTTGCCAGGGGGAGGGGCTTAGACTCCTTGGCGGCGGCGCCCGAGGCCACAGACTGCGAGCTGTTGGCTCGGTGGAGGCTGAGCGAGCGCTCCTTGAAGAAGCTGTCGGCCCGGTCGGCTCCGCAGCGCTCCCCACGGGCCCCCCCGCCACCCACGTAGAAGGAGTGGCTGCGGGCCCGTGTGGTCATGCCCGTGGGGGAGGGCGGGGACATGGAGCCCTCTGCGCCTCCATCCAGTGCTTCCTGTAAGCGGTAGGCGTTGCCCTCGGTGCTGTTGAAGCTGCTCTGGCGCAGGATGTAGGCGCCGTCGGGACACTCGCCCTGCCGCAGGACGTAGGCCGAGTCGGTGCAGTCGGAGGAGGTGCGGGAGCGGGCCTTGTTGACCTCACCGCGCTCCACGCCCGTGACGCGCTCCAGGGCCACGGCGATGCGGCCGATGAGCTCCTCCATCTGGGCCAGGCGGATGTCCACCGTCTGCAGGGAGGCCTTCATGAAGTGCTCCCTCTCGTTCACCTCCTCCAGACGCATGGCCATGTTCTCCACTCTGAGACAGTGTAAGACATGAAGAAAAAATATATTTTAAAACCATAAGTAAACTTATTATAGGTATTCTATATTTGGTAAATATCATTACAGAGACAACCGTTTGTTTATCATAATGTAACTAAGGGAGTGAAATAACCAATATTTTTTAGAGCTATCCCTCTTGTTTGCAGATGTGAAAGTCAATGTGACAAGGAAATAACATAGGTTTGGCTTTAGGCAGACTACGTTTGTTGCAGACAAAACCTATCAATTTTGGACCTGAAATTGTTCTCAATGATTTTCTTGAATTTTCTAATTATTGGGATCGGGTGCCGAGAAGGGGAAATTGCATTTTCAAATGGAATAAATGCTGGGATAACAAAATAGGATAATAACAATAGGATAATAAAATAGGATAATAGAATAATATCATATTTTTATATCCTTGGATAATAAAATAGGATAATAATCTAAACGGCATGCCAAAGCAATTCACAGCTAACCCAAACGTTTAGAAGAAGTTTAAGAAATTAAAGTCGTTTGGTTACCTCCAATATATTACAAGATGTCTACACATTTGTCACATGATATGATATGATGTTGAATATATGGGCGTGAAAGAAAAACCCAATATGTTTTGATGAGGTCCAAGAGGTTTTCCAAATGTTTTTCCAGCCAAGAGTCTGCACATTTTTCACCTTTATTTGATTTGAAATCAGAGGAGCCTACCTAACTTAATAAGGATTGGAATTAATAATGCCTATAAAACCCACATGCTACCGTTCAAACTTCGATTACAAAACCCAATGCATCATTTTAGTTTCCATAGATATGCACGGCCGACCTCTCAGATGTGACACGTATTCTCTCGTCGTTGGACGAGTTGAAGCGGTCGTCTTTCTCTCTGAAGTACTCCTCGATGCACTGCTCCTCAAAGTCGTGCACTTTCTTCAGCTCGTCTTCTGTGATGAACAGCTCTGGGAAACGAGAGGGGGTCGGACAGCAAAACAGAAACGGTGACTTTCTTTTATCACAGCCAATTGTCTGACTGCAATCCTTAATGCAGTGACCGTGGACGTCCCAGCCAGACCCCCAACCTGGGCGCCTCCCTGCCTACATTCCAACCACACGGTCCTGGACCCCCTGTAGTTTACAGTCTGCCTAGAGGGCCGTCACTTACTCAGGCCGTAGTCCCTCTCGTCGTCGTCGTGCTTGCGCCAGCGGCAGCAAAGGTGCTTGAGCACCATGGTCATGTGGCTGAAGATGATGAGGGGCGGTGGGAGGACGGGGCGCTCGTGGAACGTCATGATCAGCTGATACCGCTGGAACTTCCACACTTGGTTGGAAATGGACTTCACCTCAAAGAATGTGTTGCTATGATAGATGGAAAAAGAAGAGGGCAAAGTAGTCTTGTAGTCCCTAAATGTCTTTAAGTCCCTTGATTCAGTTTACCAGAGTGCTTTGTGTTTTGTACCGGGATAGTTTCCGTAGGAACTCATCATTGTACACTGTACAGTGTCTCTTTTTTGTTTACAAGGCATTGCTGGGCAAGTTACCTTTTTATCTTACTTCATTATTGAAACAGAAATCCAGTAGTCATTGGGCACGCTCACAGGACTATATCACCCTTGAAAGCCACAGTGAAAACAGAACTTGGTAAATCTGCTTTCAGTTTTTTTCGCCTCATAAATGGAACAAGATTCAACAGAAATTGAAATTAGAGCAGGTTGTTTCTGTTGAACAATTTAAACTTTTATTGGAAGATTTGGGAGTGGAAGAGTGTTCTTGTTTTGTTTGAGACTTAAATATTGTACTGTATTGTAAATATTGTATTGTAAACATTGTTTTCTACTTTTTGCTTATTTTTTATTTATGTTTTTGTTGTAATTTATATATTCTGCTTTTAAACAGGGCACTGCTGGAAAAGAAAGGTTGTCTCAGTCAGTTAACACTGTATAAATAAAATAATAATAATACAAAAATAGTAGTCAGGACAGATTACTGATAAATGCACAACTAATGGGACCTAACATATGGGTAGTAGACAATGGCTTGTTCAAATGTATAATATTGAAGGGAAATAACACACTGATTACAGCGAACAATAGCCAGGCAATAGAAAGGCAATTAGAAGCCCTAAAGCTCTCCACATATCCTCTGTGACATAGGCTCCATGGTGACACCTATAGCCGGCCATGTGAAGAGGCCATGGGCTTAGCTGTGGCGGTGGTACATACTTGAAGACAGCGATGAGCAGGTTGACCAGCAGTATGTTGGCCACCAGCAGGTAGCAGGCCATGATGGCAGGGACGATCCAGGCCCCCGTCTTACAGGGGGGCAGAGACACTACAACCCCGTCATCGGTGGTGATGTTCTGGCCACATGGTGCTAAGCACAGTGGAAAAACACAGGGACACACGTTTAGGAAAGATGAATACATGTACATGGGGGGAAAGTAGCACATAAGTAATGCACAAAAGGAACATAAGCACAGACAGAAAGAGCCACATGCCAGCAAACAGGAAATGGACAAAGACATACAACAAAAATCATTAACAAGAAGTCAACGAAAGGATCAAATGAAAAGACTGGACAAAGGACTCCAAAACGCACACAAACCTAAACTGAGATCCAAGAAACACATACAATGCAGACATAACAAAGGGGGGAAACCAAAGAAACAGTCAGCGACACAAACAATACAAGATGCAAGATGTGTATCTCAATGCATCTTCTCTCAGGGGGAGGGGGATAGGGAGGAGTGCGCACTCCAATGGAACGGTATCATGTGCTGAAATGTGCATCTGAAAGAAAACATCCATCATGTCTCATCATATCTTGCATTCCCAATATATTTAAACGTCAATGTTTAAAATATATTGTCACAAATGTGTGCCATAGCGTTGCAGAGGAATGGTTTGCTGTATTAAATCATCTCAAAATGTATTTAAGATACATCTGGCGTTTTTTCCATCCGTGATGGTTCAGTTGCTAAGGCTTGTCATGGGACACTGGAGGCTCAAGACATTTGGTTGCCTATAGGATTCATTCTCTTGGAAATTCAATTCAAAAGATCACACAATGCAGCCCAAAGACAGAGAACTGAAGTAATTTTCCTCTTTCAATTGTCTATTTGTTATCTTCAAATTTACGGGGTTAAAAACTCTGACAACTGAACCACGTGAAAAAACAGATAGTCGATAATGGAAGGCGCTTGATGTGTAGACCTATGACATGTATTTATGAGCGAATGCATGAGCATGTGTTTGTGAAGTCGGGTTTTCCTGTCTCTAAGTGGAACGCCAGGCGGTTATGTGCGGCATGACTAGTTTTGCCGCAATATCCCTGGATGAATCTCAGTTTGTGTGTCTGCCTAATACCCATTGCAGTGACGTTTTGATGGCGTGAGATAGTTGCAAAAATGTGTCTCTGGTCTGGTGAAAAGCAGAGGTAGTGTAGAGACATGGGGTGTATGACGGAAGGGAAAGACTGAGTTTACCTGGCAGCTTATAGTTGAAATAGTAGACACATCAAAGGAGTATCTGAATTTAGGGTGAATAATCCCCTTTGATGCTATTTATCATAATTGTTTCAAACCAAGCAAAACAATTCCAAAATAATTTAAGGGCTACTGCTCTAAAACCCAGTCCTTAATCTGCCTTCGTTTTTTGTTTGTTTCTTTTGGACACAGTTGCCCTTAGAAATGCTGGGCTTGGGTCAAATTTACGCTTTTGTCAAACGATTTGAGCCAAGACGCAAGCCAATAGAGGCAACCTCCCCCTCCGAGCACGTGCAGGTGCATGCGCAAACGTGCCTCTGGCGGCCTCTGGTGGTGGGAGTGGGTATGGCATGGCAGTGAGGCGAGGATGGTGTAAGGAGGGTTAGGGGGGATGGGGGTTAGGGTATCTATATTGGTAGATTTACTGCGGTTCTAATTGAACAAGGCAATGTGGGATGGACCGTTATTGCGCCAGGTTCCGTGAGATCGATAGTAATTTTCGACCAGCCAGAGTTTTTCAGTCATTCTGTGCTTTAGCTTCCTACTATGCATATCTGAAACAAAGAACGAAAGCATTATTTCAGATCTCTTCTCTTTGGGCCACTCCTCCCACTCTGCACAAGCACACACCCATAAGTGCACCATATGGCCAACCACACATACTTACACCCACTCACACACGCCACGTACACGCAGGCACCACTACGTCCGCTCCATAGGAAACGTACTGTTGTGAGTCGTATGGCGCACTTCATGTGATCAAGCCTATATGTTGCCTTACTTCAAATGGAGGTTTATTGCAAAGATGTAAATGTGTTAAGACAGTGTACCAGTAGTCATGGGTTGAAAGAAATGGAATTGGCTTAAGGGAAACATTGCGGCCACTTTATTCCACCTTCTTGGCTGCATCCTATTGTGCATCATCAAGTGCTTACTCCTAGCTATGTGTATACAGTGTGTGTTTCAATTGTTAAAAATGTACTGTGGGCAGTCCTTCGCCGTGTATAATAGGCCTTTCTCCCTTCACGTGTGACACTCATGGACCCTGGTGGAGGACTCCGGTGGGTGTGATGCGAGTCCCGCTGTTGGCTTACGGTCAATCTGATCGGCAAACACCTCTCCGTAAATCATCCAGTAGGGCATGAAGAAGATGTTGCGGGCCAGCATCCAGGAGGGGTCCTCGTTGGGGTTGAGGATGGCCTGACGGGCCACGCCGAAGCTCATCAGCACCACCAGCATGATGATCACAAAGTACATCATGTCAATCATCTGGGGGGAGGGGTCAGAGAAGGACGGAGAGGGCGGGAAGAGAAGGGGGGTGGGGGGGGATGTGTAGAGAGAGAGAGAGAAAGCAAAAGAAGTCAAAGGCAAGGTTTGAGTTAAAGGAGGGAGAGAGGACAAGTGTGTGACTTCCCTGCCATTCCAGGGAAAGCCGCAGTCATGGAGTTGATGAAGATTTGGAATAGTTCTAATTGGTGCTAGGCCAACGCCATCGAGCGGAAGCAAATTGAGTCGCGGATTGACTGTAACAACGATCGCTGGTGCATGCCACTATATTTAGAACAACAAATACCTGGAGCCGTTCCTAACCTTGGCTTGGAACGTCTAATCAACTCCAAACACAGTCAGAATTAAGCTCTGCCCACCGGGCACTCAAACACAAACTAACTGTACACGACAAGTGAAAGATGAAGTTGGACCCGTCTGTGTATTGTTCTCTCGTGGTCCCGGTGGGGATTTGAAAAGGGCTCTTTGGTTCAAAGAGCTCGCCCGGCCGGTAACAGCCTAACACAGACGGCTTTGTAGCCTTTTGATCGCCGTGCCGGCTTTGTCTCTACACACTCCTTCCTATCTGTCCTTCTCTGATCTTGACACGGCGCAGGAGGAAATGTCATGGCGACACACATCTCACATGGAAATGGAACTCTGTGAAGGGGTGCCACGTTTGATTGTCAACATGGCCGCCACACGCCTAACCCGCTCGACTCCCTCAGTGACTCAAGCACCCCGCATGCCTCAACCCTCCGCCCCGGCTGAATCCTCACCATCTTGCCGATCATCATGACGTAGGGCCCCAGGTACTTGTTGACCCCGAAGATGTCCAGCAGGCGGATGTACCAGTAGATGATGTTGACGCAGTAGATGACCCGGCCGTAGCTCATGAGCGGCGGCTCCTGCAGGCGCAGCACCATGCCCACGGAGAAGATGAGGATGGCCATGAGGTCCGTGATGTTCCAGTACTCCTGCAGCCACACCTTCACCTTCTGCAGCAGCTTGCCCGGCTCCGACATCAGAATCTGGGGAGGGAGGTGAGGGGGGAGGAGATCAGGAGATTGTGGAATGATGGAAGTTCATGACAGACAGTGGAGATGTAATGTAGAACGCAAGTAAGAAAGAGACGAAGCAAATGGATGAAGGAAAAATGACAGAAGGAAGGAGAAAAAGTAGGGAAGAGAAGATAGAGAGAATTTTGAGAACAGGACGGATAAAAATTACGCAAAAGATGATCAGCGCTGCTACCCCGATTATCTGGAATTCCCTTCCCCTAGCTGTCCGGAACTCTTGACTCCATTAACACTTTTAAATCTTGTATCAAAACCCAATTGTTTTCCTCCGCTTACCCCCAGTTTCTTCCCTTTGTACAGTGTCCTTGAGTTATTAGAAAGGCGCTTACAAATCCCATGACTTGCATTATTGTTATTATTAAAAAAGAATAAAATTTTTGTACAGCAAAAGTAAAAGTAAAGTGTTAGCTGTTGGCCAAAAGAGGGCAGTATGTGTCCATATGAATTCACAGTTAAGTCCATGAGAAGGCTTCTCCAGACACCACAGCGATGTTGCTGGGAAAGAAGAAGCAACATAAATGTGTTTGCTATGTGCGTAGGCATGTGTGTTAAAATACTGCCTCTGTTATAGTGGTGTTTTGTGATTCTATAAGGTGTGACGAGACTGGGTCAGACCCTTCTGAAAATACAGATTCCCATGGATCAGATTGACAGGGTAATTAACCTACAGCCCTCTTTTCCCTTTTTCATTATTGTGTTATTTTTAAAGGATGTTAAAAGAAGGGGGGTGTATGACCTTTGTGAGCTCATGTGGCAGGCGTGTGTCTAAGTGTACCACATATCATTCTAAATTAGTGTGTGTGTCTGTGTGTGGGTGTGTGTGTGTGTGTGATATAGAGATGTGAGTGTGTGTCCCTATATTTGCAGATGTTTCTACAGGCACTACTGTAAACACAGCGCGACTCTGTCGACCACGCAGGCGTGTCTGGAGGGGTGGAGGGCAGTGTGCCGGTGTACTTCTCTCATCTTCTCGATGCCATTGGTGAAGATGTATGCTATGACGATCCACTCCTGAGGAGAGGGCCAAAGGTCCATCTTCACCAGCACGATGTAGTTGAACAGCATCAGGTACGCCACGTACGCCATCTGCACCAACACGGATACACACACACACACACACACACACACACACACACACACACACACACGCACACACACAAGTGTTAGGATTACTGACGCCCTCAGATGGACCTAGGTTCTGGGGCACTGCGGCGATTCTGAACACCAACTCGATGAAGATATTCTAACTTGTGAGACGTTGAGTATCTCTCTATCCTAAGTGAACTCATGAATTCTGCATGAGCGTCCCAACCAGGATCGCCGTGAAAAGTGAATCACAACGTGAGAGAGGAAAAACACTGCGAGCGGCAGAGAAAGAGGAAAAAGGGAATGAGCCAGAGCTAAAGAAAGAGGGTGTCTGTGTGTGTGTGAGAGAGAAAGAAAGGAATAGAGAGATAGAGAAAGATAGAGATGTGTTAGAGTAAGAGAGGAGAGAGAGACAGATAGAGAGAGTGAGAGAGACAAAGGAATAAGAAATAGGAAAAGATAAGGAGAGAGATCGCTAGAGAGAGACAGAGAGAGAGAGAGAGAGAGAGAGAGAGAGAGACAGAGAGAGAGAGAGACAGAGAGA
>JAVQIZ010203599.1:0-14482 GCA_036023535.2 Galaxias brevipinnis
AAACACGGGGAGAACACGCAAACTCCACACAGAAAGGCCCTTGGGCCAGGTGGGGATTGAACCCAGGACCTTCTTGCTGTGAGGCAACAGTGCTACCCACTGAGCCACCGTGCTGCCAGAGGGAATATAGAGCAGAAACAATAACACCATAATAGAACTTCTAACTGACCTTCAGTCACTCACCACCTTCACTCGTTACATTCTAACTGGTGAGCGGGGTAAAAAAAAAAAGTTGTATTGTTCTTGGTCTTTAGCCCTTAAGTCCCTTGGTTAGACCACAGGGACATAAGGCACCTGTTATTTGTTTGTGTGTGTCCGAAACACAAATCTTATAACTGCCCACTGGCAAGTCTTTAATCTAGGCTAATCTAGGTTTCTCCAGGAAGTTCACCTGAAGGTAATTGACCGTACCTTTCTGGCGAGGGAGTCGAAGCGACCCCCGCAGGCTTTGCAGGCGTGCTCGGCTAGCGGAGGGGAAGGGTGACTGTTGTAGCCAGAGTTCGAGTAGGCCCGGTGACGGCTGCCGCTGTTTCGACTGTTAGTTTCCTCCACAGTGCCAGAGTCCAGACACAACCAGTTACAGCAGGACGCCCACATACTCCACGCCTACACACACACCAAGTCAGGCTAAGAAGGGGATGTGAAATAGGGCAATACAATAACATTTTTGTCTTGGCAAATAGTTCACTTTATGAAAGGCAAATGGATGCTCCTGTTTTTTATTGGATAACATTTACAATGACGGAAGAGCAATGGTTCTAAATGACAATTTTCCCAATAGCATGAGAGATTTCCCAGGCTGGTCTGGTTCACAATTTGCTACTTCTACAGATCATTTCCATGTTTGATATACAATTTTCTAATCACTGGTTACCTATCTCTTGTCAATGCAATAAGACAATCCAGCTTTTTTTTATTATTATCTCATTTTAAAGCATAAATTTAAAAGTATCACTGTGGGAGTCTGAGATAATGATTCGGTCATTTTTAATGAATGGCATATTTAATGACAGCAGTTAATTTTTTGAAGTGGACAAGTTGAAACATGCAAAACAGACTTTGTAGAACTAGTGCCTAGTCTAACCACAGCAAGCCCCTATCTACATGAAGAAATAGGTCCCCATTACTAATTCAAAGACTCACTGCAGGCATGCCGAGGCCGCTGGGCTAAAGGCGGTTTGATCCACACAGTACCTTATGACAAGACAGTGACACCCCATCTCGACATAAGGCAGTCATCAAATCGGCCAGTCATCATCAATACACTTGTTTCTTTACTTGGCTCATCCCATTGATTTTAAACTAGGAAACAGTGGAGGTCTGACAAGTTACATGGGAAGGATGGATTGTTTAAAGTTAAAATGAGAAGGTGGGCAAATCAAACAATAGCAAGTGTTATGGTAGAGGAGCACCAAACGAGCAAGTCTGGGACAAGCCACTAGCAAAACTTTTGATTTAGATAAAACTGCTGGCATGATCAAACATGGAAAGATATTATGCCTTATAATTCATTAATTCTACGTTCCTTGTCTGGCTGTTTTAATTAACTTTTCATGACATAAGTTGCAGCACTACGTGACTGCCTCATATGATCAAACTGGAGCAGAGGAAAGCCCCGCCACCTGTTCCTTCCTAGGAATGGAAGAGATTGAGCGAATAGCACTAGGCCCGAGTCACATGAACTAGACTTGTCTTTCCTTGCGAGAAACACCACAACAAGCAAGTTAAAAGTTAAAACCAAGGCGTTGGCTGGTTGACTACTGACGACGTACAGTTAAGCTACTTGTTAATAGCTCTGACGTTAATACTAGTATAAACAAAAGGTCCGACATTACTTAGCTAACGTAACAGTATTTAATTACAAAAAGAGTAAACGTTACCAACCATGAGCGTTGGTCACCATCAACATTGCTGACCAATTGGTGCAAACATGTAAAACTTTGAATGGCCGCCAATCTAACCAACGCATTAAGTTATCTCAACGTTAGCTGCGCTAGCCAGCTAGCAAAGTTTTAGAGTTTTGTTCTGTCTTTTTCTTAATCTTACCTCGGAACAATGTCCCTCGGGGCACCAGCAGGACTAGCAATTGCGCGTGTATCTCTGAACTGTAGATTGTGGGTAAACTTTGGTTGTGAATGATGATGAAGCTAACTTTTCTGTACTAAGCTTAGCACGCCTAATAAACTTTGCGCTAACATTGCCCAAGTTTCCTGGTTAACTGCTGGTAGGCAACAAACGCACCAGGAAGAGTGGTAACGTTTGACACCACCCCGATCCTCCTCGTTCTGAAACCTTAGAAACAAAATCTCCAGACTCTAGTCTAGAGTCTAGACCGTGTTGAAACGTTGTCAGAAAACTGCGTATATTTTAGAAAAAAATATAATGTAAGTTACGCGCAATAAACTATCAAAAACTGTCCACCGGAGATATTATTGTAACATACTAAAGGGAACGACAAAAATGATTTGGCCTACAGAGGGCAACAGTGTGCGAGCCCTTTAGGCGAATGAGCACACCTGGATGACTGTGAGTTTCACATTTCCAGCGTTAAATCTCAAATTAATACACACTTTTGTTGCCCTTCAAAGAGAATGGGCTGAGAAAATTGTGCGAAGTCCAAATGTTTTTCCACCAGTCCTCTAAGCATGGCATGACGGTCCTGGCTCAAACCAAGTGCTACCTGTTCAAACGTTATAGTCTTTCAACCTTTAGTGTAGGCCTACATCTATTTAGTTTTGGGTCCACTTTCCAGGATGTAAAATAGTCACGCTGAAAGTCTTAAAAACCTTTCAAGTTATTACATATCCTCAAGCATTACACTTTCTGCTGACCGCCTCAATTTGCAACGCTGGATTTTTCAGGTTTTGTTGCGGCGCCCTCTTCTGGATAAACATAGGTGGTAATTTAAGATTTGCCGCACCATCAAAGACTCCTAATTATTAACATAACTTTCCATAAATACGACACACAAAATACCCTTTGACTTTGATCTGTTAAAAGTTGAGGTGTCATAACAACATATAAAAGAAGTGTCCGGCACAAAATGTGAGTTTGTTTAGAGTGATTATTTATTTATTGACAAATGAGGTCAAAGTCAACACATTGGCTAAAAGCCTTCTTCACAAACTCAAACTAATTACTTCAAGGCGGTTCATCGAATTAGAACGCGAAGATAAGGTACTTCATGCACTACATACAACAGGTACCTCAATAAAAAAAATCATTCTTCAATGTAAGCAGCGACAGAGTCAGTATTTCAGCTTCGTTCATTTCATCAAAAAAAATTACACGATTAAATACCTAATCCTCTAACGCTCTCACTGAAATGTTCCTATGAAGCAGTTTTTGAAGCACGAACCATCTCGCACTCGTTCTCGATGGCGTGGTTACACTGAAATGGTATATAAAAGGAAAGATTTCCCAAATGTGTCAGTATCAATTATCCTAAGCATCTTGGTTTCTAGAACAAGCATTCTTTCATCCCAAACCACACACACAAAATGTGAAGTACCCAAAACACTGCTTACTTGACTCACCAAGCCCTACTTCTAAACTTAAAGGCACCCGCTATTCATTTGAATGTAGTTTAGTTGTCCTCGACTAGACTTAATCCAGTCTGGGAAATCAATGTATGCACGTCAAGTCACTATGGTCTGGCTGCTGTTGGGAGTGATCTATTTCACTTCTAGAATAGAGACCAATTACAGGCAAGCACTGTTGTCGTTTATGTTTTGATTTTAAATACTAGCGTTGATACAAGAATGTTGCTTGGGAGACAAAGTGATTTTTTTATACAAAATTTAGGGGAATAGAAGCAAGAAGCTGTTTGGATTTAAAAGACTGTAAAACTGAACTTTTTTTATTAAATGTTTTTTTAGCTTGAGCTTAAATTTTTAAGGAAACACAACTTTAAACCACCTCCCAGCCCAAAATTTCAACACATTCTTAATAAATGTAAGACGATACATTTTATTGCCATAAACAGTGTAGGAAAAAAATGAACCAAAAAGAATAAAAACAGCTTGTCTTTCTATGGTACAGTAAGAAAAAGCTATTACGTTCTCATTTCATATCCAGTAAAATGTAAATAAAAAAAAAATGGTTGCAACACACAAATTCTCAAAAGCGATCTACACTTGATCTACTTGTAGTCAGACTAGAGAACATCTTTGCCCAAGTCTCCAACAGACGAAATTAAAGCAGTTGACTTTTCTGTACTTTTCCTGTGTTGAAGATGTACAATAAGCAGTGGTTTAAATTGAGCCATCTTTTGATGGACAACGATGCATTACTGTCAAGCTGCAAAGGGAGAACGCTTCATGACAAAGAATGTAGCAATAGTCTAACCCATGGTTGTGATTTCTCTGAGTGAGCATGTGTTAACGCCTCTAAACAAACACGTTTTCCATTACTCCATTATTGCAGGAAGCGGTTTCACTTGGACTTAATAGACTAAGAGCAAAAATCTTTCAAAATTGGGTTCCAAAATTACAGAGCAAGACAATAAAGATAAATTACTTCATGGCAATGTAATCATTTTTAATATATATATTTTTTTCAGACAGTGGAAGATTGATAATGAAATGATAGGTCATTTCACAAATAAAGCAGGAATTTTGTGGAAAATAGTTCAAGACAACCAATATCGGTCTTGACTATCAACATGACTAAAACTCAATGTATATGTAATGTATTTAAATCCTATCAATAATAATAAGCTTATACCTTTAACCTAACGATGAACACAAAGAACGCCATTGGGGAAGGTAGAGAGAACTACACATCAATGTCCTAACCCAAAGGCAACAGAATCAAACTGAAGCCACTGTCCAGAGTTTCTTTTGAAGTGTGTGTGGGGGGATGTAATGGCTAGACCGAGATAAGTCTACGCCTGCCCCTCACGGCAGCCTCTGGGGTCCAACTGCCCTTTACCCAATTAGATGGCCTGCTTTGTGTTAGCGAGTTGACAGAAAAAGAGAGAGAGAAAGAGAGCGAGAGGGAGAGGAAGAGAAAGAGTTAGAGAGAGAGAGAGGGGAACCCCAAAGCCAGGCTCACCAGCCAGCTTTCTTTGGGAGAAGTCTTTGAAAGATTTTTGGTGACAAAGCCAGTAGATCCAGTGGAGCCGTCCAGAATAACGCAGCTATTCCTTCTCACTCCCCTTTGTTAATGGGGAAACATAAGCAAAACAACACATTGTAATGGTTAGAGAAGTTTCAAATACTGATACAAAACATTAGAAAAGTACAGATGTTGGCGGGTTGTTGTTAAATGTCAAAGTAACAGGTCCAACACTGCTGGTTTGTGAAGCAGCTAATAACAACGATTCTAAAGGCTCCACGATTGAAATGGATTAAAAACCACCTTAAGCTGCACAATTATTTTTACAACATGGCATTCTTTCATTGTAATTTACAGCGTGACTTTTAAAACAAAGGGGGCAAAACAATAACAGGCTTGTCATAATGCTAATAAACAGACTGTTGGGTGTGTGGAGGCAGTGGTAGGCCGTTAAAAACACTCTTTGGACTGTGAAGGAACGGGTAATAGTCCTGAACCCAGTGAACAAGACGACAAATGGCCGACCCAGCAACAGCACAAAGAAACCGTATTATGCAGATTTTTGTTCCTTTTTTTTGCATGGGATGGCAAAAATGTTCATATATACTCGTCATACACCACATTATATAATTTGTCCAGATTCCCAAAAAGCAATAGGTTCCAAAATGGTCATGTTTAGTTTTGAAATGGTGCGTTAGGTATTCTAAGTGCTTTTTATGTTTAAAAAGAAAAATTAAAAAAATATTAAAAAAATAAAAAGACTTATCTTTTGCAGCAGATATTATGTGTACATATACCTACCGATCAGCCAAAACATTAAAAGGACTGACAGGTGAAGTGAATAACATTGATCATCTCGTTACCACGAGGGGGGACCTACACAATATTAGGCAGGTGGTTTTAATGTTGTGACTGATCGGTTTGTGTATATATGTGTGTGTGTGTGTGTGTGTGTGTGTGTACTTTGCAGCAGATAGTGCATTCACTATATATATATATCAATGTGTGTGTGTATTGTTTGTGTGTAACTGTGTGTGTATTGTTTGTGTGTAACTGTGTGTGTATTGTACCCATGTTCTGGGTGTATGTTCTTTGAGTTTTCTGTCTTTCATTCCTTTGTAGAATAAATATTTTGGCTCCAACTGAACTCTGAAACAGGAAGGGTTCCGTTCAACAGTCTAGGCTAAATCCTAACGGAACCGCTAGTGAATCCTGTCGACCTCTGAGGTTCATTGAAAACGCAGTTCCTGCCCCACTAACCCTTCCCCCTCCCATTCCACGGCATCCTAAACTTTCTCTTTGGGAATTACCTCCTCCCTCGGTTTGGCTCCGCCAAATATGGCAGAGTTGGGGTTGGCGACTTGATTTAAGGGGGCTGCCACTGTGCGTGGTTTCAGCTGTAGCCTTGGTCTCTGAGCTCTTTCCTCTGTAGAAAACAAAACATTACAGTTAGGAACCAACCTGTTAAACAGAATCTGTTTCAGTCCGAATGTATGTATGTATGTATGTATGTATGTATGTATGTATGTATGTATGTATGTATGTATGTATATATATATATATATATATATATATATATATATATATATGAATAATGTGTGTGTGTGTGTATGCATGTATATTTTTATATATTATATACATACATACATACATACATATATATACACACACACATAATTCATGTATGTGTGTTCCAGCTGCAGTGCTGTGAGATGCTAAAAGATAAAATTGTGACACCGTCAGAAGGTTCTCTGAAGTCTTCCTGTGAGCGGGGAGGAGGGCCGTCCCTATAGCGTCCCATTCCTCCTCCTGCACCTCCTCCACCTCCCCTCCTGTCTCCTGGCCTTCCCCCACCGCGTCCTCCTCGACCGCCCATGTCATAGTCATCTTTATAGCCTGAGAGCAAGAGCAATAGAGACAGAGAGGAGAGAGGAGAGAGAGAGAGACAGAGAGGAGAGAGGAGAGAGGAGAGAGACAAAAACCACGGTTTGATTGACAGGCTAGACTGAAGCGTCCACAAATAAAAAGGATCCCCCAACCACTTGAAGCAGCCCTGTAAAATGTGACTGGTGAAAATGGGAATGTGGTGGACGTGGCATCAGAGTGAAAGGGAGGATAATGACCAGATACACACACACACATCCTCTGGACATAAAAGTGACCCTTTAGGGAGGGAGAGGAGGAGGAGGAGGAGGGGGGACGGACTTACATTACATTCTGCGTCTGCTGCGTTCTACAGAACAATAAAAACAGAGAACTATTCCACATGTGGAATAACAAATAATCTTTTGTTTGGAACCAGTAGATTTCACGAGTAGAATCAGCAGGTTTAGTCCCAACGGTTGTCACTCAGCCTGAATCAGCAGGTTTAGGCCTAATGACTAAAGGGCTGTCACTAAACCTGAATCAGCAGGTTCAGTCCTAAACATCACTAAAGGGCTGTCACTCAACCTAAATCAGCAGGTTTAGACCTAATCACTAAAGGGCTGTCACTCAACCTGAATCAGCAGGTTTAGTCCTAATCACTAAAGGGCTGTCACTCAACCTAAATCAGCAGGTTTAGACTTAATCACTAAAGGGCTGTCACTCAACCTGAATCAGCAGGTTTAGTCCTAATCACTAAAGGGCTGTCACTGAACCTGAATCAGCAGGTTTAGTCTTAATCACTAAAGGGCTGTCACTGAACCTGAATCAGCAGGTTTAGTCCTAATCACTAAAGGGCTGTCACTCAACCTGAAACAGCAGGTTTAGTCCTAATCACTAAAGGGCTGTCACTCAACCTAAATCAGCAGGTTTAGTCCTAATCCCTAAAGGGCTGTCACTCAACCTGAATCAGCAGGTTTAGTCCTAATCACTAAAGGGCTGTCACTCAACCTGAATCAGCAGGTTTAGTCCTAATCACTAAAGGGCTGTCACTCAACCTGAATCCACACCTCCTCCAGACTCGTAGTCGTCTCTGCCTCCTCTGGAGCCTCCGCGAGGCGCTCCTCCTCGGCCTGTTTAAGGGAGGGGGGGGGAGGGGGAGGAGGAGACACGACTAATTAAAACACAAGCCGTAAAAGAAAGAGGCATGGGGCGGGGGGTAGAGGGCGCCCTCTGCTGGTTAAGTGTCACTGTTAAGTGTCTCCAACAGCAATGCTAGGAGTTTGTGAAACTATTGGTCCACAGACAGCTACTTCATTAAGCTCTTAGTGGTTGTTATTTAGAGAAACAGAAAGAGACAGAAAATAGATTGAACAAGGCTTTGGCACAACAGACAAACTGGAGAGACAAAAGAGAAGAGAAAGCATTAGGGGGTGAAACGAGAATGTATGAAGGATGTTGCTAAAGTAATGGACCTGTAAGTACCTGTGATATTTAAACCACAGAAAGACCTGTGCGTTTCAAAATTAAAACCGTCCTGCGAAAATGTTGTACAATTCCCAGTTTAGTCTATCTTTAAAATGAAAACCCAACAGCTACAGCAATGATGGAGGAAGAGGAAGACAAGGGTTAGTTTTAGACGGAGCGTTGCTACAAAGAAAAGCAGGACCAAAGTGATGAAACATCAAAGCAGGAGAGATATATATCAGGTAACAAATTACAGTGTAGATACTAGACAATAAAAACTTGAGACAGGAAACTTGATAGTAACTGAATATAAACAACCCTTTGCTTATAACATGGTCGTTTATGTTAACTTAACCAATTAGACAAACTGACTTGTTATATGGTTTTGGAAAATCTAAAATAGAAAATGTTTGTTTATTCTTATTTTGATGTGTACCTCGGTCGTCTTTCCTGAAGCCAAATCCTCCAGCGCCTCTCTCTTGCCTTCGACCTTCAGCGATGTCCACCCTGAGTGACCGGTCTCCAAGGAGCTACACGAGGGCGGGAACACACGTCGTCAACAACAACAACGCTATGGCATGTGTCATTTCATTTGTCGACGCAACATATACATACGAGAAAAAAAATCATAATGAAGGAGGCGATGCCATCAATACTTACAGCACCATCATACGTCAACGCTTCTTTTAGGGACTCCAAATCATCAAACTCCACGTAACAAAAACCTATACAGAAAATATGACCACTATAATAAAGCCCATACTGACAGTATCTTGATGGCACAGACACTAGGGAGACGAGTCCAGGTAAGTATAACTATTGTTTGGTTCAAATAACTCAAGCCTTCTAATATAAACACATTTAGGATTTTTCTGTTATTTTCTAAGTCAAATCTTTTCCAATAGTGACCAAACCATGCATTTCTTGTACTATAGAGATTAGAGTTCAAAACTTAAGAAAAACATATGTGAAAAACGTATTTTTAAGAGGTCTCAGCTAGTGACTGGAGGAGCCATAGAGACATTACAGGTATATTTATTTCTTAAATTACATAATGATAAAATGACAGAATATTAAGCTGTTAATTTGATGACAGTACTGTCAAATTCAAAATACTGAAAAGGCTATGGTTTTATTCTTCCAAATTGACAAACCGTAAAATATTTCAGACATGTGGGAACCCAGCGTTTCATATTTCCAAACTAGAACAGCAGAAGACAAAAACAAATCCGAGATGTGCTGCTCACCTTTGAACTTGTCTGTTTCTTTGTCTCTAACTAACCGTACACTCCTGACACTGAGGTCTTTGAAAATGGCGTCTATGTCTCCTTGTACAGTGTTGAAGGGAAGGTTGCCCACGTAGGCTGTGTATGGAGGCTCCGAGGGCAGCTCCTTCTGCCTGCGAGGTGCGCCTGATCCTCCGCCGCCACCACCACCACCTCCACGTGGTCTGCAGAGACACCACCCCAACAAAACAAAGACACAGAATAAAGGGAATGGATTTTCTCATACAGAAATCAAGTGTTTTGAACTGGATGTCTTAAAAAAAAATGGCAAGAAAACAGGAAGTACAATTGTTTATGTTGTGGCATGCTTCTGAGAAATGGGTCAGCTAATCTAGCAGGGTCTGCTAGCCCAACTCGCCATGGAACCAGACTCTCTTGCTATTGTAATTATGTTCCAAATACACTTCCAATATGAGCCTATAGTTCAGCTCTAAATTCTGTCCAGATCAAAACGAAAAGCTGCTTGTGGTCCACCACCAACCACTGTGACTCAAAGAAGAATTCTCACCACTACTGTTTTATACCCAAACAGCCTTTTTGCACTTCACATATTTTGGGCAATATACCAATAGTGAACAAGCAGCAGCAAATCATAGGTGAAGAAAATGCAAGGGTGGGGAGTCTGGATTTCTTTCCTGAAAGACGCGTGTAGGACCAAAATTCCCCCTTAAATTGGCATAAACATGGTCAGTCCTTCAAACCCATAGGTTAATAAAACAGAACTCTCAACCAAATGTAATTTCCAGGAGTGTTTGCTGCTCTGGAGAAATTGGCCGAGTAGAACAAGTTTCTATGATGGCAACAAGGCCACAGTCCTGTGGTCTGAATAAGGGAGGGGAGGCGAGGGGAGGGGACGGGGTAGTGCCAATGAAGTCCTGCATGCCTACCAAATTCCTTTGGTGTCAGTGCAAACTAGACGGCAGAGCATAATACCGACGCAGCAGCGTTCAGAGCTATCCATGGCTGTGTGAACGTTATCTGGCAACATGGAGCTATTTCCCACCTAGCTAAGCTCGGCGGCCAACACATGACACGTTCTGCCTTAATAAAAACCATTAAAAAAAACTTTCTGTTTATCCTAACACTGCAACTGTCAATAAACGGCGCCACGCCTCTCACGAATTGTGGAAACGTTAGCTCGTTTCAAAACTATTCTCACATCTATTGACAGCCATGCTGTAAAAAGTCAAACAGAATGATTGCTGATTAGTGTTCAGATTCAGACACCACAATGCATTGACACCGAAATCTGTGCAATTGTTCAGTCACTTCCGATTTACACATTGTAATTTTGTGAGGTGTTCGGAACTGCAGTAAGCAAACACAATAAGACGTATTATTAATACTACTACTTATAATAATAACTGAACATGACGAGAGCATGATGCGTGGTTGCGTGGCAAGGCCAGCACACCTAGTAATAGGCATCACGTCGCTTGCAAATGTAAGCTGTCTAAATGCAGAGGGATGAATCATTTCACATCGCGGGCCCAACAAATGCTTAGCTACGTGCAAAATTAGAGGTGGTGTTGTTGGACCACTGAATCTTGTCGATGGCACCAAGGTTGGGCACGCGGAGTCCAACTGCAAAGCGCAGCAAAAATTAACGTTACGATTAGCAAAATAGCTAATCTAATCGGCTAGCTACCAACATGCTACAAAAATCCTTCTGTTCAGGTAACGTTAGTTAGTCAATGCATTTGAAAAGCTAGGTTGAATACGTTTTTTATACTACCCACAGAACACATAAACACTACATTCGACAAATGCCTGTGCAGGCTCGTACTGCAACACTGATGCACAGAATCGCCATTACGAGAAAGAAAATTCGGCCACCAGAAGCCAGGATGCTAGCAATGGCAACGAATAGCTTGCCGCTACAATTAGCACAACATGAAGTCCATGTGCGGCAAGCTTGCCTTTTTCATTCAGAGGACTTGCCGTTTAAGTGCCCCGCTGCTGGCAAAGTTCGGTAATGACACAAAAAGTTGATAACACTAACATGCATTTTACATGCACATACGACATTCACCTTTCATAATGCGTTTTTTTATTTACTCTACAAATAGTATCTAGCCACCATTAGCCTAGTTGGCTAATCTCAATGTACTGCATACTAGCTAAAAAGAATCCACGAGGTTTCCTAGCACTCAGTGCCGGGTTCCCATTCATTAGCACGGTCACGAGCTGAGGCGCTGTTCTGGCCCTAAACACAGGCCTGTCTTTTGGTAAAGGACGAAAATTCTGCGGCATTGACACAACTTAGAGCCTAGTTCTTACACTCAGCACCAAACCAATAGTGTACGCTAAACTCGACCGTTAATTTTCTTACCCTCTTCCCCCGCCAAAGCTACCATAAGCCCGATCCCGGTCGTCGTAGTTGTCGTAATCCGCCATTGCCGAGATTGCTGTCCAGGAGAAAGCAGTTAGGCAAGGAAGGAAGGTCCTTCGATAGCGTTTTAGTCGCCCTCACACTGCCTGAACTCTTGCTGATGTTTGTAAGCCTACTGTAATCACATGAGTCTGGAGTATTAGGTTTGGTAGATACCTTCGAAAGCAGTATATGAGAATATCTCCATGTTTAACTGTTTTTGGTTTTTTGCTATAGCCAACACCTGTATGCTTAATGGGAAATTATTTGGTTAAAAAAGTAATCAAGTATTTAGTAAGCATTGTGTTTTAACTGTGAAGAGATCAATATTCAATTATTTGCTACCTTGCGTTATGGAACATTATTATGGTTTATATATTGTGCGTTGCTGGTTGTATGGTGAATGTTTCCATTGATGATTCACACTCTTATCAATGCTTCAACTTCTAACACAACAATTGATGCATTGATACTGTATTCAAAACAAAATGAGAAAACAATATATACAACCATGGAGCAATATAAAAATAACACCCAAAATAAAAACAATAAAAGTAAAAGTTTAAAGTGAAGTTTAAAATGAAATCGAATTAAGATCAGTGTCTCACGCTATAAAACATCTAAATGTATAGGCCTATCACCTGTATGTTTAGAATGACAGGTGATATCGCTAAGAATGGACTTGGTGGTGTAATCTTTGTAATGTATTTGTTCAAGTTAGCCTCTATGAATACTTTTTTAAAATAATATTTTCTGAGATACAGCGAAAGTGTGTGGTTTGAGGATCAAAAAAAAAAAAATCAAAACAATAATAATATCGATCCCACTAGATGGCGACAGTGTTTCACAGCACAAAACCACTCCATAGCTCCTGCGCGCTCAAGGCCCTACAATGGCCTAGTTTATCATGGAATATTTAGGAAAGGCAGGATCGGGTAAGGAAAGCGACACTATACACAATTGTCATAGAATCATACAATGTATTATTTAGAACGATACGGGTGACAAACATTAAATGCAAAACAACGTATTTTTTTGCCCTGTGAGCATATGAGTTATTTTCATAAGAACATTTAGGCACTGACCCATCCATCTGTTCCCAGTAGCGTACTCCCCGTTCACCACTTTGGGTTGGCAGTGTTTTACACCGGTATTTCATTGTTTTGATAAACTATTGGATCTCTGTTGTATGTTCAACCACACAGTGCACTGCTTTGTGCTAATAACTAAAGCGTGTGTATAGGTAATGTCTCTGCAGTCCTGTAAACCTCTGCAGTAGATACACTCTCTAACCAGACAGTATAAATAGGCCTCCATCCCTGACATACCTTACCTTGTCCTATAAGCTATACAGCTCTGGCTTGGTTCAGTCTGCTGACTGGTTGTCTATATGAAATATGATATGTACCTGCATGGTAGGTGAGTACAGGTCAATAGTGTAACAATATTCAGCCTTGCAAGCAGTGCGAACAGAATATGGTTGGGCCGCAGGACGTCTGACAGCATCCACAGGGGAAGGCAGAGGAGCTGCCATTGAAAAAGCTACGGGGGAGATGCAATTATTTGATAGCGCGAAACGGCGTTCACTGGAGCAGCTGCAGAGAATGGATGCTATAAATAAGAGTCAGTGGGCCCTCCTATTAGCCCTGTCAATGAGAAAACCCCATTACATAGAACAAAATTATTGTATTGCAAGTTTACTTATATACTGGATGTAGAAAAGTTAATGTATTTGTATTGTAAACTGCTGTGTTTTCAGCCACCAGGCCATTGCACTTCACTTTCTTATTTCTGTTTCTGTAGCAACAGATTACGTTACGTTAGAGAGAATAGCCTCTAGTGGTTTCACATTCTGATGATGCTAATGTCAACCAAGGCTCTCATCAATTTGAAAACAGTAACAATAACGTCAGAGGCACTGATGGTAAAATTCACTCCAAGGAATGTAACAAACAAGGAACAAAATTTTATAGAGTATAGCTGTTGTTGATGTTGGCTGGTATGGTACAGAGGAGAGGGGTCTATGTTGGCTGGTGGTACAGAGGAGAGGGGTCCATGTTGACTGGTATGGTACAGAGGAGAGGGGTCTATGTTGACTGGTGGTACAGAGGAGAGGGGTCTATGTTGGCTGGTGGTACAGAGGAGAGGGCTGATGATTGATGATGCAGGTCCAGACGGGAAGGTTTTAATCAAATGTATAGTTGTATATTGTCTCCTTTCAATTAAGTGCATATTAAACATAAACATACTGGACCACTTCATATCATAATTGGCCTGAACCCATGAAAGATCTATATATTTTCAGAGTTCTGCAAGGCATTTTATGCTGTTTTACAATCATAGATCTACTATTTTCAATCATATTCTTTATTTGTTTAAATTTAGAATTTTTGTATTCTCTGTTATGTGAAGCACATTGAGCTGCACTTGTTGTATG
>JAVQIZ010203620.1:0-12435 GCA_036023535.2 Galaxias brevipinnis
TTCTGTATGGGGAATACACACACACACACACACACACACACACACACACACACACACACACACACACACACACACACCTTGCCCTGTGACCACCTCAGGCCACACCTTTGGTCTCCGCAGGTTGGACTGGCACCAAGAGAGCCACCTAACCCCCTGACCTGAGTGAGTGAGAGGCCCTCCTCCCCTTCCCCAGGGGGTGTACATGGGAGCTCATCCCGCTCCTGAAATCACCTGTCAGTTAAGAATGTTATGAGAGCTCCCGTGACATCAGCGGGTCAGCTTCATTTCCATGGAATACGGTGTTCCAAATGCGCAACAATGATTTATGGTTTGGTTTATTTTTTTATTTTATTTTGGTAACCAAAATAATTTGGCCTTAGGATGCAAAAGGTAGCAAGGAAAAGCGTTGCGTTTTGAGCCAAGTTCACCAAACTAAGGCAATCATATTGTCAAGACTGAGCAGCAACGTGAGAGCTCTCGTTTCATCTGATAATGATGGCATGGCTTGGATCCCGTATCAGGCCTGAGAGATAAGTGGGAGGATTATTAGTCTGTCATATCGGCCCTGTGTTACCCGCAGAGACCAGCGGATGTCCCACAGCTCAGCCATGCCATCGCTACCAGGCAGTCAAAACATTGGCTACTTTTTTTTTGAGAATAAAGTGATCGACATTTACCGCCTGGAAGTCTGCGTCTCTGTTTTTCTCTCGCTCTGTGTATTTTTTTAAGAAGTGTACTTTGACTTCTTGTATACTATAACAACTTCTCATTTTAATAATACCACTGGATGAAAATTGGGTGGGAGGGGAAGGGGGTGGGGGTGGGGGGGCATATGATCTCGACCCACTCCAAAAAGGAAGGGACAGGAGCAGAAGACTGTGAAATTCATTTCTGATGCTCTGCTCTGCAACTCCAGATGACTCAAGGATTTGTTTTATAACACACAGATATATTAAGAAATCTGATGAAAAACCACATGGCCCTGCATTTTCATAGCTGAGCTGAAAAACACACAGTCCGGCCTGGCCTCAAGGAACTTTTAGCATTAAGAAAGCCAAGATGAGATCAAAGGGAGATGTGCAGAAAGGAGATGTGGCCTCGTCTTCTATTCAATACCCTCAGGGATGTATGACAGTTGAACTCGATACCAAAGCTCAACTTCGGGAAGACGCATTTGCTTTGTTGCTTCACATACTTGCTCATATGACCCACATTTGTCACTGATAATTGATGGTGGTGTTAATATCCTTGCGCTATTCATGGAGCTTTTATTTGATGAATCAGCAGTGCCATTGTCGCTGTATATAATCCATGGCATTTAAGTCGCACATGTTGAATGATGATCTGATCACAGTTACGCTCACTCTTTGGTAGTCTAATCTCATCCACAAATTAGACAGATTATGTTTATAAATAAGAAATGATGAATACAGGTGTGCTCATTTTTGGAATGAGACTGCGATATACCGCTCCGGGCGCTTCCAGTGAGCTCACAACGGCCCCTAGCGGACAAACTTGGAATAGCTGCACAGTAGCCAGAGCATCCCATCAGTGTAATTGTCCCGTAAACTTCCAAAACCGGGCATCAACATAAAAAAGAAATAAAGGAAGAATGGAGATATAGGTCAATACTGTCCTTGAGAATAGCATCTTATCAGTGAAATTGTTAATTAATATAGGCGAAATCTTCACTATTACATGGGCAAATTAGACAAATCAAAACTATCTCCAATTTGGTAAATGCTTGTGTATAATTACACAAAAGTAATTTATTGTGTAAATTATTGTGTGTGGATATCACTAACAGGTACAGCGGGCTATGAAATTATGAATCGAGTAATGGAATTTGGTCCATGTGGAATGTGATGCCCCCCCTTCTCCTCTTGTGTGCTTCTGTCTCAGACAAGCGCTCTACTTGCTCCGAAGTAATCTCGTCCGTTTTTTTTTTCCTTCAACATTTGATTGGACGAGGCGCGTTCTTAGGAATGTCACGAAACTATTTAAATAGCACTTTGTCCCCACGGCTTATAGTTAGTTTTTTAGCGGCTGACACCAGCAAGGACGTTATTATTCAACAAATACCCCAAAGAACGAAGTCACCGGAAACTTTTTATATTAAAAACGAAACTTCTACAAATTCTATTTGGAGGATTATTATTGGATTTATATATACTTGGGGATTTTAACAATATTTGTCTACAATTTGTGTCTAGCAGGTTGGTAGAAGATACTTCCTTTCTATAACTTAAAACTAAGTGCTAATTCTTGTAACATTATGTTATCATATGAAGTGGAGGTGCAGTCATTTCAATAGTCTAATGGGGTGTTTTACAATTGTGTAGAAACAATAAATGTTTAATATCAGGTTGTTAATAAAGTTATTTACTCATGTACTGTTTCATTGACATTTAAAGTGGCTGTCACCATGAAGTTGACAGGAATATTTTTGCTACTGATGCTTTGGAACTGCGAGGGTTCAAAAGGTGCAGGTGAGTTACTGAGCTTTTGTTTTAAAAATTCCTTACAGTATTTATGTGAGACATAAAATAAAACCGTAATCTTTGCTCTGGATTTTTTTTTAATATATTTAACACACTTTGAGCTTATTCCGATAGAACACAATCGAATCCAATGCAAGCCAAAGGCTCACCACGCATATCGTTCATCCACAGAGAGCAGAGACGACAATAGTGTGTATGACCTGTTCGAGCTGGTTCAAGTCCCCAAGAAAAACCACGGTGTCACCCTAGTAAAAGGCGACGATCCCTACAGCCCGGCCTACAAGATCCTCGACCCTGACCTTATCCCCCCGGTTCCCGAGAGCTCATTTACAGACCTCATCTACTCAATCCATGCCGAGAGGGGATTCCTCTTGCTACTAAACTTCAAACAGTTCAAGCGGACCAGGGGAAGTTTATTAACCGTGGAAAAGCAGGATGGATCAGGACCCATTTTCGAGATTGTTTCCAACGGGAAGGCAAATACTTTGGACATCGTTTTCTCCACGGAGAACAAGCAACAGGTGGTCTCCATTGAGGATGTGGACTTGGCGACTGGGCATTGGAAGAACATTACGCTGTTCGTACAAGAGGACCGCGCGCAACTGTACGTTGGATGCGAAGAGATAAACACAGCAGAACTGGACGCGCCAATTCAAAGCATCCTCACGCAGGAGATCCCGTCAAGCGCGCGCCTCAGGATCGGCAAGGGTGCCGTGAAAGACAGGTTCATGGTAAGTAAATCATGTACTATCTATAGATTTTAAAAAGTAGTTATACTTGATGTGTTCTCTATGAGGTTATCATTTGAATTGTTATCATTTTTAAAAATGCCGTGCGTAAAAGCATGGGCTATCCAAATGCGTAAAATGCACACTCATATTTTCCTGACATGTCTTGTGAATGAAAAACGCAAATAATGAAAATAATGATGATAATCTGTAGGTATCAGGTTAAATTGGTCATTGGTGTTTGCAGGGGGTACTGCAGAATGTGCGTTTTGTATTTGGAACCACTTTGGATGCCATCCTGCGCAACAAAGGATGCCAGAATTGTGAGTAGTCAAACATTAAATACGTTCCACGCATAGGTCTAAAGAAGAATGTGCATAATATTTTATGAGCCAGCATAAAACAAATGGTCTCCTCTGGGCAAGGACTTGTTAATGAAATATCAGTCAAGTGATTCGAGATTGTGTTGGTGTATAATCTTCTTTATCAATTCTCATATCATAATGCATAATGCATAATGTCAGTATGTGAGCCCTAAGGAATGTCTGTTGGTGGCTTAATGATCATAACAGTCTGGAGAGATTGGAGCACTCTTTACAGTGTGGGCCTTACTTTCTTTCTCCCTATCCATTTACCTCCCTCCCTCGCTCCCTCCCTCCCTCCCTCCACTGTCCCCTCTCTCCCTCTCTCCCTCCCTCCCTCCCTTCCTCAGCTATGTTGACCGATACCATCCTCCTGGACAGTCTCATCAATGGGTCCAGCCCAGCCATCAGGACTGATTACATGGGCCATAAGACAAAAGGTACACAGTGCTACTGACTGGCCACCTTCATGAACTTACATGACAACAAGTCAAACCCTCCTTCAGATACCTTTTTTTTTAACCATATCATGATTGTTTGCCTAGATATGACTAAGTCTGGCTTGAAAGTATGTTCAAGAATAGACCGGGCGATAGAATAGAGCAGAATAGAAAAGCAGCATTGTCTCTAGCCCTCTCACTGCTGCACAGACACACACACACACACACACACAGAGAGAGAGAGAGAGAGAGAGAGAGAGAGACATTAACGTGCATACCTTTTCTCCTATCCAGAACTCCAGATGATCTGTGGTTTCTCCTGTGAGGACCTCCGCAGCATGTTCAAGGAGCTGAAGGGGCTGGGCGTGGTGGTGAAGGAGCTGTCAAATGAGCTCCGCAAAGTGGTAAGGAGCCAAACCTTTAAGACCACAGTCGTTTGGTTTTCCCTGTTGAGGAATAAAGGGTGTATACAGTCACAGTAGACCGTAGAAAGTTCTGGTTTGCCTGATTGTTCTGCCTGGGTCATGTTCTAAAAAGGGAAATGATTAAATTATTAAAGGAAAGTATTTTGAAAAGCATAAGATTAGGAACTCTAATGTTCCTCTAGTATTGAAGTCTCCGAGGCCCAAAACCAAAGCTAGCTAACACATTAACATCCTTATTAAAATGTAAATAAAAACAATGCTAAGTGACACATTAACACCCTTATTAAAATGTAAATTAAAAAACAATGCTAGGTAGCACATTAACATCCTTATTAAAATGTAAATACATAGCAATGCTATGTAGCACATTAACATCCTTATTACTGTAAAGTGTAAATAAATAAAAAACAATGCTAGCTGTACATTCATTGTCCACCCAGTGTCGGGGACCTTCATTGACTAATGGGTGGGTCACTCTATGAGCTGTAACAGGTCCTTCTCCTCCAGCCATTGTTTACCCTGAACGTTGTCTGTCTGCTTCCTGTTCCCTGCAGACAGAGGAGAGGAATCTGCTGATCAATGGTGTGGGCATCCACAGTGGCGTCTGTCTGCACAACGGCATTCTCCACAGGAACAAGGACGAGTGGACCGTCGACGACTGCACCGAGTGCACTTGTCAGGTAAGGACCCGGCAATTAGGCTTGTGTGTGTGTGTTGTGTGTGTGTGTGTGTGTGTGTGTGTGTGAGTCTGTGTGTTTGTGAGTGTAATTCTCAGTTTGTCTCAAGTGCTTTAGAGGTACTTACACGCACACCCACACCCAAATGCAGACACACACGTTCGGGCACACACACACACACACACGTGCATACAGACACACACACACACACACACACACACGTGCGTACAGACACACACACACACACGTTAGACACCATGCTTTGTCATCTATCCAGTAATTGGTAGGAGGAGTGGGTGGCTGTGTGCCAGCAGAGGGGGTCGTAATGAAGTGTCTGTTGTGAACTCACTGTTGTTGAACAGTGGGACTTCCCTGGCCTCTCAGTAACGCCTAGTCTCTCCTTAAAAACAAGGCTTCAGCTTTAACAAGCGACACTGAGGTCAGATACATAGACAAAGAAATAAATAAACTAGATGAGAAAGACACACTGCAATGCTCTCTCTCTCTCTCTCTCTCTCTCTCTCTCTCTCTCTCTCTCTCTCTTTCTACCCCCTATAAGTAGCCTGGCAGGGTAGTTTGTTTTCGTCAACAATATAGGAGGCAATTATCTTCCCTCATCAGGGAGAATTTGATCCATCTGCCAATACTGTTGCTGTTATAAACCTCCTTTTGGCAAATCAGCTTGAATTTTAACAGGGAGTCTCAGAGCCTGATCCAGCATCCATTATTGGCATTATTATTTTCATGCACTGTGGACCCCCCCCCCTCGCTCTCTTCTTGACCCACTTGGCAGGCACTGGTCCACAGTGGCCTCCTTCTCAGGCCAGTCATTGCCCCACTTCACATTTTAAAGACAGTGCAGGCACATATTAGTTTTTGCCCTGAGCTTTTCATAAACATCTGTGGTAAAAAGCATGTACCTCATCTGAAAGCCAAAGGGTGGCTTCCACCAACCTGTCTGGTTATTTCCTTTGCGATGGAAAGCTAACGAGTGACACCTTGACCTTTGAACTTGAATCCGTGTGTTTCTACGTAGAACTCTGCCACTGTGTGCCGTAAGATCTCCTGCCCTCTGATTCCCTGCGCTAACGCCACTGTGCCGGACGGGGAGTGCTGCCCACGTTGTGGAACCCGTAAGTTTACCTCACTTTTATTGCACTTCTAAGTTCTTCTGTTTAAAAGTGCTTTGTTAATAAAGTTTACACTACATTCAATTGTTCCTTTAATCCACTGCCTCCATCATGCATTTTGATTGGTTTTATTTTGATACCATGTCATGTGTGTATGAAGTATGAATGAACTGCGGTGTGTGTGAGTGTTCCTGAAAACAGACTGTCCATTCACATACAGTAGCTCTCCAGCCGGTCACCATGAGCAATCCGGGGGTTACTTGACGTGTCCCACAACCCACAACCTTTTTTTTCGCTGGACGTAAATGTTTCTATTCAAGCAGAAAACGTTTTAATTTTTAAAGTCGACTTAGCTGCAAAAACATCCCGGCCCCTGAAAGGTTCTTATGTATTGGGAAACATTGGCGCTTTGTGCCTCAGAGCATCTTTGAGTTTTCGAGTTGTAACAGCTATAATTGGGCAAATTGGTTCAAGTGGGATGGAAATTTGGTGAGCTGCGTAGAAAAGCCATCCTACACATGAGATGTGACATATTCCACATACCGTCAGGGGGCTGGGTTGCCATGGCGCTTCGAAATTTAAACACACAAGGAAGTCTCCGTTCAGCTTCATTCTGGTCACCTGACGTGCTTGTCCTTGCGAAAGCTGTTTCCCTTTTCTTAGAAAGGTTTTATTTTGAGAAATAGGAAAACGTGAGTCACCGGGGTATACCTGTGTATTGAGACCTGGAGGGTCCCTTTTCCATTTCCTCTGGCACTCCAAAAGCCTTGGTCTCAACAGAGGGCCTTCTCTCTGGCTGAGCCTGGGCTAAATACACACCGTTAGCCAGGAGCTTTCAAAGCTGGCCTTCCTCATTCAGTTATATGAGGGGGTGGGAGGTTGGGGTGCTTAATCATTTGAGATAGCCTTCTCATTGTCTTCCTCTCTCTCTCTCTCTCTCTCTCTCTCTCCCCCCTTCTTTCTCTATGCAGCGAGTGACTATGCTGAGGATGGCTGGTCCCCTTGGTCTGAATGGACCCATTGTTCCGTGTCCTGTGGGCGGGGCATCCAGCAGCGAGGGCGCTCCTGCGACCGCATCAACAACAACTGTGAGGGCACCTCTGTGCAGACCAGGGACTGCTATCTGCAGGAGTGCGACAAACGATGTGAGTTACACTTCTTTGTTTAGGTTGAAAAAAAAGTCCCCATACATAATATGATACAAACATATATGACAGCAATTTATCATATAAACATATATGATAGCAATTGGTGCCACGTGTTTCAGTGGGCGTAATACCTTTCACGAAACCACCCCATTAGCATTAGCTATTTGTTCTCTCTTCTCGAAAGAGGTTGCTAGCTTAGCAAATAGTTTTAATCTATATTTGAGTGGCTATCCGCTTTCAGTGTCAGTGTTGATGGTTTGAATGCAAACTTGAAAAGAAGTGTCTCCTTCTCACTGACCCCCAATGATCAATGACCTTTGACCTGTGTGTATGTGTGTGTGTGTGACCTCCAGTCAAGCAGGACGGCAGCTGGAGCCACTGGTCCCCTTGGTCTTCGTGCTCCGTGACGTGTGGCGCCGGCGTCATCACCCGCATCCGCCTGTGCAACTCCCCTACGCCCCAGCTGGGAGGGAGGGACTGTCAGGGAGAGGGGCGCCAGACTGAGAAGTGCCAGAAATCTCCCTGCCCAAGTGAGTTCAGATTGGTGTCTCAATACCGTAACACACAAATGCAACATGACTGGTCGAAAATGGCCACTGAACCGTACCCAGACGTAGAATATATTCACGTTTTTAAGTTAATAAAACGCTTCTCCCCGTTTTGTTTCTCAGTCAATGGCAATTGGGGGCCGTGGTCGCTGTGGGATACCTGCACCGTCACCTGCGGGGGCGGAGCCCAGAGTCGTAAGCGCCTGTGCAATGACCCCGCGCCCATATATGGAGGCAAGGAGTGCCAAGGCGACTCCAAGGAATCCCAGCTGTGCAACAAGAAGTCTTGTCCCATCGGTGAGTCACTCTCCCGTGAGCTCCTCAAACAAAACAAGTTTGAACCTTTGGCACTGTAGAGTTGATTGTTTAATTCACCATATCAGGTGTTTGTAGCATACCAATATATATCTGAAAAAACAAGTTTGAACCTTAGGCACTGTAGAGTTGATTGTTTCATTTACAATATCAGGTGTTTGTAGCATACAAATATACAGTATATATATATACATATATATATATATATATATATGAAAAAAACAAGTTTGAACCTTAGGCAGACTGTAGAGTTGATTGTTTCATTTTTGTTCTCAGACGGTTGTCTATCCAGTCCCTGCTTTGCCGGAGCCAAGTGCACCAGCTTCCCTGACGGCTCGTGGAAGTGCGGGAAGTGTCCAGCCGGCCACAGTGGCAACGGCATCAAGTGCAAAGACATCAACGAGGTCAGCACTCCAAATCTCTTCAAACCCTTTTTAGTTTTGAATTGTTTTATGCTCTTTACCCCCCGACCCCTCCACCCCCCGAAGCCACTTCATTTGTGCTTAATTCCGTCTCCTCCCTCCTCTCGCAGTGCCAAGAGGTACCCGACGCCTGCTTCGAGTTCAACGGCTCTCACCGCTGCGAGAACACGGACCCCGGCTACAACTGCCTGCCCTGCCCGCCGCGCTACTCCGGCCTGCAGCCCTTCGGCAAAGGAGTGGAA
This sequence comes from Galaxias brevipinnis, assembly GCA_036023535.2. Lineage (NCBI taxonomy): Eukaryota > Metazoa > Chordata > Actinopteri > Galaxiiformes > Galaxiidae > Galaxias > Galaxias brevipinnis. The sequence continues at coordinate 8,939 of JAVQIZ010203620.1, forward strand.
GAGGCTGCCGCCAAGAAACAGGCAAGTGCGGTCGTGCATGGGCAGCGTGTGGAGCTGTCACGGGCTCACTGATCAGAGCAGGCGCCCGAGGCTAACAATGGAAAAACACTTTCTTTTCTCACTCACTGCTCTGATAGACATCGGCTATAGGGCAGGTCCATGATAGGATTTCCGGCTCGTTCTCACACGGTTCGTAGGCAAACCTTGTATTAAATTACCCCACAGGGTTATATTCATCATGACAAACAGCAGCAACCGGAGACGTTTCCTATAGGGGGAATATGAATTTCAAAGCCTAGGTGTTTCCTGAACTTTTTCTGATCCACTATCCAACCACCTCCCCTATCTCGTTCCCAGGTGTGTACGCCGCGGAACCCGTGTCTGGACGGGAGCCACGACTGCAACAAGAACGCCCGCTGCAACTACCTGGGCCACTTTGCCGACCCCATGTTCCGCTGCGAGTGCAAGCCTGGCTACGCCGGGAACGGCCACATCTGTGGAGAGGACACGGACCTGGACGGCTGGCCCAACGCCGACCTGGTGTGCGTGGAGAACGCCACCTACCACTGCAAGAAGGTACTGCAAGGAGAAGTTTGGTGGCACGTCTTTAAGTCGACACGAGGTTGTTGCCGTGGTAGAAAAAAAAAGAAAGCGCCTGAGGGTTTTTTACTCTGCTGGTTTACAGCCACAGTCACATTAGAAACACAAACGCATGCATGGGGTTCAGAGTTTGTTCAAAGAACTTTTTATTCATGAATAACCTTTATTTTCAAGGTCCAAAAAGCAAGACCTTTTCGTTAATAGTTACAGTTTTTATCTTCAAAATGTGTGTGGGATACATATTTTTTAATGCTTAACTATGCCTACTGTATAATGTTTAACCGTGCCGTGTTGGCCTTCGCAGGACAACTGCCCCAACCTTCCCAACTCTGGACAGGAAGACTACGACAAGGACGGCGTTGGAGACGCCTGTGACAACGACGATGACAACGATGGCATTCCCGACGACAGAGTAAGAAGGGATTTCACTTTTCAAACGCTGAATGTTTATTAGTTCGTTAGTTCACATCCTGCATCTCTTGGGATTGTCCGTTTGTGTCTCGAAATGCTTGGTGTGTGTGCATGCGTGTGCTTGTGCGTGTGTGTATGTGTGTGTGTGTGTGTGTGTGCGTGTGCATACGTGTGTGTATGTGTGTGTGTGTGTGTGTGTGTGTGTTCCGTGCGAGCACTCGGCCATGAATGTGGTTTTACATTCATCATTCATGCTGTGCAATAAAAAGCCGAGAGGGGAGAGGGGGGGGAGAGGGGGGGAGAGTGGGGTAGAGGGGAGAGAGGGGGGTAGGGGGGAGAGAGGGGGGAGAGAAGGTGCGGGGTGGACGGAGCGGAAAGCAAACGTTTCTCCCCCTTCAGAGCCAAACCTCAAATTCCAACATGGAGGTACCACTCTGAAGGGACCACAGTGTGTCCACCTAAATACCAACATTATATTTGGGACGGGGCCTAAAAATAAAACAGACTTTCATCCTCAAACCCCCTGGCTCTGCAAATAGGCCCCTATAAACTAGAGCAGCAAATTACAAGCACAACCTCTGAAATTAAAATTTAAGGCTGGTAATTATTTTTTTTAGTAGGAGGGTCAATGGACACTGGTGGATTCATCATTAGATCTGACTTAGCTGTATGTTTCAATCTTCTTTCTCTCTCTCTCTCTCTCTCTCTCTCTCTCTCTCTCTCTCTCTATGTCTATCTCTCTTGCTTCGTCTCTCTCTCTCTCTCTCTAAACCAGGACAACTGCCCCTTCCACTACAACCCCAGGCAGTACGACTACGACCGCGACGATGTGGGAGACCGCTGTGACAACTGCCCGTACAACAGCAACCCCGACCAGACAGACACGGACAACAACGGAGAGGGGGACGCCTGTGCCGTGGACATCGATGGAGACGGTGAGGGTCTTCAATGTTCAATGACACTGTCAGTGACGATGATCCAACTTACATAAAAAAAATATAAAATAATAAAATAAAAACGTACAGCGTCATTATACTATATGCTGCGTGGGACAGACTGATCCGGCTTGGGAGATGTGTCACACCAGCCACACCACAGGGGGCGCTCCACACATTTTCACCCTCTTCATAAAAGTACATTTTGTTTTCGTTTCGATAGGCATTTTGAATGAGAAGGACAACTGCCCGCTGGTGTACAACGTTGACCAGAGGGACACGGATCTGGACGGCGTCGGTGACATGTGTGACAATTGTCCTTTGGAGCATAATCCCGACCAGGTGTGTGTGTTTCTCCTCCTCTTCTTCTCTTTCTGAGTCCTCTGTTTCTCCTCCTCTTCTCCACACGCACGCCACACACACAATCCCACCCTGTGTACCCCCTTTCTATTTCCCTCCTGCTAATCCAGATGTATCCCTCTACTTTTCTTAAGCCGCCTTCGTTTCTTACTCCGTCTCTCTCTCTCTCTCTCTCTCTCTCTCTCTCTCGCTCTCTCTCTCTCTCTCGCTCTCTCTCTCCATGCTGTTGTTAAACGCTCTGTGCCCTGGGTAGCGGTAGGCCTAAGCTTCATCACAATGTGTGAAGGTGGAGCAAAGCCCCCGGCAGGCAGCTCGAGGGCCACGGCGTCTCAATTCCAGGGGGGAGACAAGAACGAGGGAGGAGGGGGGAGAAGGGGGGGGGGGGGGGAGGGAGAAGGGGAGGGAGGGACAAGCTTTTCAAAGGACCATTGACTTTAGCTGAGCTGGCTCCCTTCGGAGGGAAAAAGAAGGAAGGGACGGGAACAGGGTGAGAAAAGGGGAGGAGGTAGTGGGGGGGTTTAGGGGGGGAGAGTGTGTCCCCCCGCCCCCCGAGGGCTGGTTATTAAAGAGGAATGGGAGCGCCTCACCCGTGAGGGCTGCGGGCGCTCCTCGTTCGACAGGCTCAAGGCCCTGTGGAGCCCACCTGTGCCATGCTACGCTAGGGAGCAGGAATGCATTGAACAACAGCTCTCAGTCTGAACGACGGAGGTTGGAAAGGGGCGGGGAAGATTAAGATAGTCTAGCTCATGTTGGAGGCTTGGCAGTAGCTGAAAAGGCTTTTTTTTCACAACAAAACTTGAAATTAAATGATACACCATTAGCATACTAATCTTTTAAATTCGCCTTAGTGCAAAAAAAACTAAGAACAAATTAGCAAATATCAAAGGTAAAACCCATCGTTGAGTATCAATACAAACATGTAAATATAGCCATGAGGTGCTAACCTGTCGTGCTTATTCCCGCGACATGTGGACAGGTGGACTCCGACGACGACCGAGTAGGAGACAAGTGTGACAGCAACCAGGACATCGACGAGGACGGTCACCAGAACAACCTGGACAACTGCCCGTACATTCCCAACGCCAACCAGGCCGACCACGACAAGGACGGCAAGGGAGACGTCTGTGACCATGACGACGACAACGACGGTATCCCTGACGAAAAGGACAACTGCCGACTGGTCTTCAACCC
>JAVQIZ010203651.1:0-12783 GCA_036023535.2 Galaxias brevipinnis
GGGTAAAGAGCTCGGTCATCCGGAGGGAGCTCGGAGTAGAGCCGCTGCTCCTTCGCGTCGAAAGGAGCCAGATGAGGTGGTACGGGCATCTAATTAGGATGCCTCCTGGGCGCCTCCCGTAGGAGGTTTTCCGGGCACGCCCTACTGGTAGGAGACCCCGGGGTAGACCCAGAACACGCTGGCGAGATTATATAACTCGCCTGGCCTGGGAACGCCTCGGGATCCTCCAGGAGGATCTGGAAAGCATTGCTGGGGATAGGGACGGCTGGAATACCCTGCTGAGCCTGCTGCCACCGCGACCCGGCCCCGGGTAAGCGGCGGAAAATGGAAAATGGAATAAATGGATGTTTGTAAGAATACTTTTGCATAGTAGCTCCTTCCATTCCTCTGGTAATAGCTACTAGCTTACCTGAATGCCAAGGCTTCTACTGTTTTGAATCAGTATCAGGCAGGGTGGATCTTATCAGCTGGTGACATGAACTGCTGAAGTTCAAAGCACGCTTGATACACTATACGTGCTTTCAGGTTTTTATAAACCAGTGCAAAGGCTACAAAGAGTTTATTGGTACTATATGTGAAACTTTTATAAAACAAGACTTAAGTCAATGTTTAAATAAAAACACAATGGGGGTGAGTTGCTTACACTCAAATGTCCTTATTGACCAGGCTATCCTCGTGCTTTATCTTGGCTTTGGGTCATTGTGCTGGTGACCAGAGAGCCTTTAGAAAGCTATTAGCAGTTTAGGGTGGGAAGTTACACAAAGATTTGATTATATTGTTAGTATACTCAACTGGAACATGTGACCAAAATCCTGGCATTTTTGTAATGCTGTCAAAGCTAGAAGGAAGTTGCCGAATTGTATTTTGGGCGTGACGCACCGTGTAGTAACCTCTCTTGGGGACTCAACATTTCCCCAAATTTCTCTCAAATCGCATACTGCTACTTTTTTCTTTTAGCAGGTACTTCAGCTGCACTTGCAAAGTATGTACTGTTGCATGCATTTTTGGCATACCGCATTTGACATAATATGTATTGGACATATTAAATCTTTTTGGCTTACTATACTTAGTATGGAAGTATTGAGACGCAGCTTCATCCGGGAAATATTTTCATACTCAAATTTCACATACTATGTACCGTTGACATACTACATACTCATTTTGGTCAAATGTAGTATGTTAGGTATGCACAGTAGGCGATTTTGTACACAGCGTTGCGGTATAGACGTTGATCGTGCTAGCGACATGCAGTGACCCTGAGCATTCTGCATGTCTTCTTTACGCCGGTTAGGTAAAATAATTAGGCTACACTAAACAAACGGTAGGGGTTCCCAAAACCAAAAACTACATATAGCCACTGTAAGCATCTCCAAAGAGATACATTTATGGTCTTTATATGACTAACAACATAAAAACTACATTTTGGTTGTTTATGATGTAAGTACAGGCTATGTCTATCTGCTGTGCACAAATATACCAGTGTGCCATCTGACTAGCTCGCTGTGTAACAATGAATGCAGTGGGGCACAGCTAAAAATGACCATGTGCAACGGGTGGATAAAGAGTTATGTCAAATATTTCCAGGTGTACCTTTTTTAAGTTTGTTGTTTTTAGTTTAGTTTTAATCATAAATGCGCTACACAGCGTGTTCCGTTAGCACACCTTTCCCGTATCAAACTGTATACAAGTCAAAGCCAACCCAGCACAAACACACTCTCATAAACTAAGCAGCATATGACAGATTAACATTAATATTTCATACAGTTTTATTGGTGATATTTGGACAAATGCTCACCCAAGTGTTAGAGGGTAACATGAGGTCAGGTCCCCATGGCAACTGTCAACCTCAAATCCCCCCCAGCTGAACACCCTCTTTCATTGCTATGGCAGCAGAGAGGCCATGTTACCAAGGGGACCAGGTCAGACAGAGAGGGAATGTGAGATGGGGGAAGAAAGGGAGGGGCCCATCAAGTTAGTGAAAACACACAGTAATCCAATATGGCTGCCATTGTGTCAGAGCTGTACAAATTGCCAGACCACTAAGCTTTCAGTTTGTGGAGATGCACACACAATGAGTAACCAATACTGAAAGCTGAAAGACTTTGGTTATGTGTTAGCCTAAAGGAATAGTGTTTACTTCTTTGCCAATGATGAACAAGGAGATTCCCTGCTCAAATGGTTTTTGGGGCTGTGTATTAGGGTTGTGTATTAGATGTGTTGAAATGAGCTGCATTCATACATTTAATATTCATTCAGAAATATGATTGTGCCACAATACATCTGTTTTGTATTCTGAGTAATCCTGCCCCCTTTCAAAGCTTCTAATGATTTGTCTCGGTAGGCTAATGTGAAATAAGTTGGAGTGTCATGCTCTGTATAATACAGTTACTATCTGATATGTTGTTATGATTTGAAACATTTCACGTGTTAAACTGTCATCTGTTTACTCTTTTCCAGAAACTTTCCACTTCATCACTTCCCACCACCCCTTTTCCTCTGTATTTTTGGTGCTCTTCACCTGCAGCATTTTCCTCCATTCCTTTCTATCCCCCCTTCTTTCCACCATCCAGTCGTTACTCCTCCCAACTGCTGTTCTCCTGTTCCTCCCTCCCAGCCTCCACCATAGATTCCCTCAGGAGTAAAGTTGATCTGCTGAAGCTGCCACTGACCCTATCTACCAAGTCCATCTCCGAGCGCAAGAGCCAGGTGGGCGGAGTCATTGAGCCACGCGGCACGGGGGGAGGAGGGACCCGTAAAGACCGCCCACAGCCGAGCCGAGACATGGACAACGAGTCACAGTACTCAGGATACTCCTACAAGTCCTCACATTCTCGCAGCTCCCGCAAACACAGGTAGGGATCAAATATCCTAAAAGCACAAGATCAATACAAACCTTTAACGGTTGTACTGCCAATCCTTACTGAGAAGCCAGTTAGAAGCTTCCTAACACGCATGGCTCTCCTGCTGTAGGCAGTAGCTCCTATCACCACATAGAATTTAACAGCTTCATTTGGTTTTACTTTTTTTGGTTTTATTAGAAACTTGATCAGCACTTTACCAACACTTGAAATACAAGTATAAAACACACTGTTCTTCTCTGCAGTCTAAGATGTAACAACCCAGAAAAGAGAATGGTGTAAAGCTGAACACAAATGGCAGAAAACATAACTACATGTTCACCATGATATCTATGAAGAGAGAATCCGTGCTTACAATTTAGGATTGAGAAGTACTAGACAATCCTTTTTCTCAAACATCATAAGCAATAATTTAAATAATGCTCAGACTTTATTTGCAAGTGTCGATAAGCTGACAAACCCCCGGACAGAAATACCTCGTGAACTACTTTCTACACAAAAATTTAGTGAGTTTGCTTCCTTTTTCATATTTAAAATTTACGCCATTAGAAAATCCATCAATATGTACATGTCCCGGAACGCCATATTAAACAAAGATTTTACATCACCACCCTTTTAAACAAAGGTAATGTGGCAACAATTTAAAGCATTGATTACAATACACTTGAAGAAACAAACATCTTAAGTCGTGCACTTGCTGTCAGGATACTCTTCCCACAAGATAAAGAGGTATTTGAGTGCTTGGTGTCAGACTTCCTGCAAATAGTAACCTGCTCTCTCCAATCAGGCAACTTTCCAAAGTCTCTGAAAACTGCAGTTATTAAACCTCTATTTAAAAGCAGGGCCTGGATGCTTCAATAGTTAGCAACTGCAGACCTATTTCAAACCTGCCATTTATAAGTAAAATCATCGAGAAAGTTGTTTTACAACAGTTAAATGATTTCTTAGTCACCACATGGTGCTATGACACCTTCCAATCAGATTCCGTCTACTTCATAGCACTGCTAAATGTCTTTGGTGCTAAAGAGGAAAGGCTAAAGGTTAGCACACACCTTGAGTCCATGTCTCTGAAAACGAAGGATCAAGCTAGAAATCTTGATGTTATCAATTACTCAGACCTAAATTTCACTAGCCATATCAACTTGGTAATAAAGTCTGCATATTATCACTTCAAATACATAGCACAACTCAGAGGACTCATGTCCCAACAAGATTTGGAAAAAAATATTCATGCATTTATTACCAGTAGGCTGGATTACTGTGATGGTCTTCTCTCAGGCATTCCTAAAAAGATGCTTAGACACCTGCAGCTTGTTCAGAATGCTGCAGCCAGACTTCTAACAAAAAACTAAAAATGAGCATATTACACCAATTCTGAAATCACTACACTGGCTCCCTGTGTGTCAGAGAGTTGACTTTAAAATATTGTTGCTCACCTACATGTCACTACATAATTTGGGCCCAAAATACATTACCGACATGCTAATACAGTATGAACCATCTAGACCCCTCAGGTCATCCAGAACAGGTCTGCTTACCGTCCCCAGAGTTAAAACCACAAAAGGCAAAGCAGCGTTTAGCTACTATGCAGCAAATAGATGGAATCAACTTACAGAAGATCTAAGACTCGCTCCAAGCCTGACTACTTTTAAATCCAGATTAAAAATGTATTTGTTCTCTTGAATATTAGTGGGAATACTTCAATCCACGGGAGTTTTGTCATTCTTAAAAATTTAATTTTCTCTTGTTTTATTTCCAGTTTCTTTTAGTGGTCTTTTGTCCTCTTCCTTGTATGGCATGAAGTTCTGTGTGTTTTAAACCAGGGATTGGTCATGGCAGGTTAACCTTGTAGTTCTCTGTGTTTTACACCAGGGATCGAAGGGACAGACATCGCTCCAAGAGCCGAGATGGCAGCAGCCGGGGGGAGAAGTCAGTGACCATCCAGGCTCCCGGGGAGCCCCTGCTGGACGCAGAGCCCCCCCGTGGAGAGGACCGGGTACAGACTACATACATACTCTTTACCTGTCAATCATTCTTCACCTTCCTATGTAAACTGATATCACAGGAGTTATACATCATATCAGGCAGGTCAAATATGTCAACCTCTCAAAGACTTGCTTATATAGCTACGGAGTTCTTGTAGCTCTCCTAACTCTGTTCCACGGCTTGTGTGTCCTTAAGGATGACAACTGGGGTGAAACCACCACGGTTGTCACCGGCACATCTGTGGACAGCTGCTCCAACGAGGACCTGACCAGAGTGTCCAAAGAGCTGGACGAGTCGTCACCATTAGAGTGCAAGCGCTACGTGGGGCCTGTGCTGGGCGGCTGTCTGGGGCTCTTTGCTCTCCTCACTCCACTAGCCTTCCTGGTCCTTCCCCAGGTCCTGTGGCATAAGTCTCTGGAGCCATGCGGCACGCCCTGCGAGGGCCTCTACGTCTCGCTGGCCTTTAAGCTGCTGGTGCTCCTCATCTCTTCCTGGGCGTTGTTTCTGCGGCCGCAGCGCGCCACCTTGCCTCGCTTCTTCATCTTCCGCTGCTTGCTGATGGTGCTGGTGTTCCTGTTCGTGGCGTCGTACTGGCTGTTCTACGGCGTGCGCGTGCTGCAGCCGCGTGAGCCTGACTATCGGGGCATCGTGGAGTACGCTGCGTCGCTGGTGGACGCCCTGCTGTTCATCCAGTACCTGGCACTGGTCCTGCTGGAGGTCCGCCACATGCAGCCCGCCTTCTGTCTCAAGGTGGTGCGCACCACCGATGGAGCCAGCCGCTTCTACAACGTCGGCCACCTTAGGTTAGTGTTTGGTTTGCTGACTGTCTATCCTGGTCCACCTGTTTCCCCACTGTGTGAGCGAGCTGTGGATGTTGTTGTGCTGCACTAGGCTCTCCTACCAAGTCTTGTTGAAGTGCAGTCTTGACCACACTACCTGGAAACATGTTTCCATTGATCCAGAAAGTTACTTGTGCTGCAAGTAGCAGCAGTAAAGAGCCAGCCTTTCTGTGTATTGCAGTATCCAAAGAGCAGCCGTGTGGGTGCTGGACCAGTACTACAGCGACTTTCCCATCTACAACCCAGCCCTGCTCAACCTGCCCAAGTCTATCCTCTCCAAGAAGATGTCTGGCTTCAAGGTCTACTCCCTGGACGGTAACCACTTCCTACAACTGGTGTTTTTTGTTTCTTCTTTATCATAGGTTTCTTTACATTTTGAGAAGCAGTGTAATCATCTGTTTTCTGGAGATATCCTGACTTCAAGATAACTTTATCATCCATTTTGGCTGTTGAGTTTGTTTTTCTCACACTAGCATTTACCTACAACAGAACAGTTTGACTAGGAAACACATCAGGTTAGCATCGCTTGAGTCATAAAAACACGCAAACATGGCTTCCACATCGGCCCTAAGGACTAACTAAATCTTTGCGGAAGTGTGTCAAAGGTATTTTGGTGTGTTTCTCTGACTCAAGCTATGCCAACCTGAAATATTTTCTAGTCAAACATTTGGCATGCAGCTAATTGGCTAGCAGAAAAAAAACCCTGTAAGAATGCTCCACCTATGCATCAATCTGCCCACCTACCTACCTACATCTGCACGTCTTCAGTCCACTCCCTTAGTTTCTACACTGCTTTATCCTGCTGTTCAGAGTAGCCTGCTCTTCCATTACAAACTAAGTGTCCCATTTGTTGTGTTTGTAGAGAACAGCACAAATAACTCCACGGGCCAGTCCCGGGCCATGATTGCTGCAGCTGCCAGGCGGAGGGACAACTCCCACAACGAGTTCTATTATGAGGAGGCCGAGATGGACCGCCGAGTCCGCAAGCGCAAGGCCAGGTCCAATAGAACCATTAAACACTCTCTCTCACATTTATCATTTTATGGTTCTGTAGTGATAAGATGTGATGCTATTTCACAAACTACATGCTACACATGCATTTGGTCTAGCATGGCAGACACCCTGAACACAGGACAAAGTTGTCGCCTATATTACAAAGTCTGACAACAAATAATCAAATCCTTTTCCTCATAGGTTGGTGGTAGCTGTGGAGGAGGCCTTCACACACATCAAGCGCCTGAATGAGGAAGACCCCACCGCCTTGTCGCCAAAGCACCACCGAGAGATCATGGACCCCCGGGAGGCGGCTCAAGCCATCTTCGCCCCCATGGCCCGCGCCATGCAGAAGTACCTAAGGACCACGCGCCAGCAGCCCTACCACACCATGGAGAGCATCCTCACCCACCTGCAGTTCTGTATCACCCACAACATGGCACCAAAGGTAGGGTTCTAGGGGTTTCAAATCGATAAAATTTGCCATGCCTCTTGATAAGAAAAAGTTTTATAACCTTTAAAATAGTAATACAATATTAAGCATACTTTCGTATAAGCATTTAAAAAAATATTACAATAACAAATATCCTTAATAAAGGTTATAATAAAACAATTTTTATCAGGCCTTCCTGGAACGCTACCTCAGCCCTGGCCCTACCATGCAGTACCAGCGTGAGAATGGCAGAGGGCGCCAGTGGACTCTTGTCAGTGAGGAGCCAGTGACATCCGCGCTGCGCCAGGGCCTGGTCTTCTCTCTGCGCCGTCAAGACTTCTCACTGGTCGTCACAATAACCCCGCTGCCCTTCTTACGTCTGGGGGAGGAGTTCATCGACCCCAAGAGCCACAAGTTTGTTATGAGGCTACAGTCAGAGACCTCTGTTTAAAGTGGGTTGGTTGACAGCCTTGTTGTGTTACTTGGGGTTTTAGTCTTACCTCGGGTCTTGTCCATTGGTTCTTTCATCCATCATCACTGGATTGGCTGGGTTTGATTGGTGTATATCGGCTTACAACTGAATCCACCCATTCTTTTCACCTGTCAGCTAAAAGCCATTAAGAGTCAAGGAAAAGAAGCCATTCTACAGCATTCAGACAACTTCTAATCTTTGCTTTTTTTATACTGGATCATTAACTGATCTCCTATTGAAACGTCACTGTTAATTATAATGGTGATACTGTGAGACTTTAATGAGCTATACGATTGTCCAAGCCAGAAGGTGGTTGCCTTGATCATTTATTTTTGTTGTAAGGTTTTATCTTTTTAGCACACTGTAAAAGGACCTTATTTTGCAAATGTACCTTTTGCCATTTCAATGTAAATCAATGTTTCACTGTAGCTTCTGGATTCTATGACTGTGTATACGTCTCACATTCATCTAACCACTAGAAGGGGATTGCATCACTTGGTTATTACTTCCTTGTCCTTATGTCTCAAATGTTTTTCTTAAATTGTTGCTACTTTACACTCCAGGAAGTAGCTTTAATTTAGTTAATTTCGTCACTTCAGTGAATCTTTTTTCATATTTTTTGAAGTCATACTATGCTAATATGCCCTAATATAAGTGTTGTGACCAAGTGGTTTAGAGGAAGAAACAAGCAGTCTCACTGTTGCCTGACTGGCCTTATTTTAAAGCCTTTTCACTCTAAGGACACGTGATTGTTTCTCCTAACTGCAAGTCCTCTGCAGTTGTAGCATATCCACCGAATAGTGCCATGTTGAAACAAGCACATTAAAAATGCTATCCGCCTTCACCTCACAGCCTTACACCTGTTAGGAGTCCTGGAGTCATTTCTGAAATACTTGTAGCACAGTTCTGACCACTACAGTTCAGTGGTTCTTCTCATCTAGATTTATTCCAAGGGCTTGTGTTGAGACTGGACTCCAAAATGCACGTTCCCTCTGTGAACCCATGAACTGACTCTAACATTTGGAGTTGTAACCAACCATGCATTTGTTTATACCGACCAAGGGACAGCGTCCATACTGGTCAGAACCTGATTCATCAACATGCAAATGATTGTCTTCACAGTTTTTTTTATACATTTTAGAGTATTGGGGTAAAGTAGCCTACATGTTTTTGTATGAGTGTTTCTTTCATTTTTACGGTGCCTAAGTTATGCTAATGCAATTTTCATGATGTTTCTGCTTTTGCAAAAGAGATCACTTGTACAAAAACTAATTTACCCTGAATTTTCTTCCCTTTGGTTACTGTAGCTTGTATAGAGCACTATGTGTTTGCATTAAGGCTTTTTTGGGACTTAAATATTTTTAAATCTCCAAAAAACTTCAAAGATGGATTGTATTGTAGAAACATACACTAAAAGATCAGTCTGATATGTTTAGGTTATTGAGACTTACTTGGGAGCTACTGACTTCACTACCTAATAAAAATGGAACCAATCGTAAGTTCCTTTGCCTTACGTTTGTTGCAGGATTTCACTGGAATTTATAAAGAAAGGACGTAATAAAGACAATCTGGATATTTCTGAGAACCTTTTTATAATGATGTCATATCCTGCACATTATTTAAAGAAACGTACACTCATGCATTTGTCCTTACGGTCGGGGTTACGCCCAATGTTTACTGGTCAAGCTGATGGTTTAAAGAGCTCACCTCATGTTCTATATAGTTTTATAATATTATGCCCAGATCTTGTTTTGTTTTTCACCGCCTCTACACTACAGTTTTTATGTATTATTTTAACTGTTCTTATATTTATTTCTGATACAAGATTAACATAAGCTAGTATATGACAGGATATAATTGCATTGAATTGAATTCTATTGAAATATATTCTGTGATCAGTTGGCAATCAAATTAAAACATATACAGTAGATACAATTACACAAACATCAAATGGAAATAAAGTAAACAAAATGAAACAAATATGTAAATGAATTTCAGATGTGTCAACAAAAACATTTAAGAAGGGACACACCCAATGTAGAATCATAAAGTAAATTATGTTTACGACAGATCTTTTGTATACAAAATGCCTCTCTGTGGGACAGCAACAAAGTCAAAGATGGAGAGAAATACAGGCTGGTTACAAACCGAAACATGAGCTTATTCTGAAACGTGCCGTGTCTGACCCAGGGACACCTAGTATCATCAGTCGAGTTTGAACCTTACTGTCTGATCTCTGACAAGTCTGGACAGATATCCCTGGCACAATCAAATGCACACGCCGTTTATATATGGGTATTTATATGCATGTAGCGACTGAAGTAGGTAAACAGGGAAGCTAGTGTTTAGGCGTGTGGTTTTACAGTGACATAGGAATGGACACTAGCCTCCAACTTCCCTTTCCTAGACTTTCATTTTAGAGGTGTTATAAACCAGCTGGCAAGTTGAAACGGCATATACCGAAATCTCCTATTTATTGAAACGTACTGCAGTGGATCCCTATCTCTTCTGTTAAGATGGTACGAGGGTCTTTCATTGCTACCTTTCTGATGATTTACCTTGGCCGTGCTGGTGAGAACGCGCTTTTTCTGCTATACTGCAAAAGTTTAAACGTAGCTATAGGAGTTAATTTACAACAAACAAGAGTTTTTATGTTGTAAATAATGTCAACATTTTCGTAAAGTACATATTTTATTATAAGACTTGTGACGTTTCAACAATAATCTTTGTAAACTCAGTCCAGTTGTCTCTGACTGCATACCCTTTGTTCAAAGGAAAATAATAATGATTACACAAACTGTGATTAACATTAAAGAGATGATTGTCTTGGTAATGGATTTCAGAGGCCCTAGAGGAGGGGAAAATATGTTATGTCTTGGATGGAATTCTTGTGGTCTACGGCATTATTCTCACCGTGTTGTATTGCAGACTGAGGGTAAGAGAAACGATGACCTTACATACATGTTACGCATGTCGTTTGAATTACACAACCAATTTACAATGTAAGGAGGTATAGATGACCTCTTGGAGGGATGAACATTTCTGTACGTTAACCTGACATTAAAACCTTTAATATGTGTTATTGATGACTGAAATAATGTGGTTCCTTCTATGCACAGATGCATCCAGCTTTTATCAAAAATGCAGGATACCAAACTTACCCAGAGGTAAAGTAAGATCTTTAGTACCAAATTCTGACATCTTACTGAAAAATCCGAGATACAAAGGGGTTTGCATCTTCTTACTTAAATTTCACCCAAAATATCCTTGCTCAGCTTACACATCCTGACTGAGTAACTATACACATTTCCTGTTATCTAAAACTGACAACCAACTATGTTCTTGGTAAAAAAAAGTCACTGTCCATTTGTTGTTTAAACACAATACACCGCTCAATCTGAGATCAGGTTGAATTGGGTAGAGTTTGTTTTAAAAATTCCACTCTTATGAAAGAAAATACAAGTGCATAAAAACAAATATCTATTTGTGACCTCACAGTTTTAGTTTGTGGAAGGGAAAAAAGAGGAACCCTGAAGATATTATCATTTCCTCATCTTGTATGTGTAATCATGTTTCAACATTTCCTGAATGATTCAACTTTGCAAATCTAAAATAATATGCATACATTTTTTTCTCTGTCCTTTAGAAACTGCCCTACGGAGGAGGCATCTATTCGGTAAGATTAAATATAAAACATTTTGAAGCATTGCATCTTTAATACATTTTAAATACATTTTGTAAATGCATTCATTATGTCAGGCTACACTAGAGAAACATAAATTCAATGTTTAATTTGTGACTTCAGATATTTCTAGATTACAATGGTTTTGACTGCAAATATGTCTGTTGCAATGCTACGACATTTTAGAAGTTGACAAGCATTGACAATCTAAGCCACATTTGTTTCAACTACTCATTGTCTTTCATACAGGGGTTGACCCATCCAGGCACAGACACCTATGAGACAATTCATGTTGAAAAGAAGCCTATTGGGTGATGGAGTACTGGATTTATAAGGCCTAGTGTATTAGAAATCCAAACATGTTTTAAAGGCATATATCTACATGGCTTAAGTTGAATGGCTGTGGTCCAGCTTCCCTAAGAGGCTTACACAATAATATATCTTGTCTAAAGTATTTTGTTCTATAAAAAGCAACACAATTTTGATGAGACAGCCAAAGCGCTATAGTGACTCAGTTTGGCAGTGTTGTGCTAGTTACTGGAAATTTGTATTTAGTTAGTTACTTGTTACCTCTTTGAAAAGTAATTAAGTTAATTTACCGATTACGCCCTTAAAAAAGTAATACGTTACTTGGGTTAGTAACTTTTGAGTTTCCCAATTTACTCAAACTCATTGAAGTTTAGGCTTTTTAAAAATGTTTTTATCCCACACTGCTAACTTGTGATTGTTCTGTGGTACTTTGTATTTGCCAGTAGGCCCCTATATCTAAATTTATTTGAAAACAGCAACACAAATAATAATCTAATAAACATGAATTGTCTACACAAAACACACAAAATATTTGTTCCAACTTATTTATTATAGCCTCAAAACTCACGGCTTACGTTCCCAGCTGAAGATAATATTCCCATATTCAAAGCGGACAAAATGAAGTGATTTAAGTTTCACAAATGGTTATTTAAGTTTAAAGTAACAATATATTTCCCGAAAAAGCAGTAAACGCTGATACCGCTGCTGTGACACTAGGCAAACAACTAGCTTAAACTAGTTACCACATTCCTCCAGAACCAAAACGTGTGAATTTAGAATATACTAATATATAGAGTATTTACTGTTATGATATGAATACTTGGTATACGGATTTAAACGGTGAGCTCCCGAACTGCACGCAATTCCAGAAATATAAACAGGAAAGAGTGACGTACAATGCACACCAAAAGTGGCGAGCTCGCCTGTTCTCGCATGGTTCGCCGCAATCGCATCGCCTAGTCAACTAGGCTGCGAGCTAGTGGGCGTTTCTGATCAATTTGACAGGCAGCAGCAAGGTAGTGCCATGAACAAGCAACTTTTCTGTCCAATCATTGTAATCTGTCAAGTTTATACTATTACATTATTACTATTAGTCCTTGTGACAGATTGGAGAGACAGCTGACCGGAGGGAATAGACCCCAATGGGGCAGACATGGGCTAGCAACTCGTGTCTGCAGCACTAAACACTATTCTGTGGACTGAGTGCACCC